>JABAKD010000004.1:9736762-10006021 GCA_012845835.1 Undaria pinnatifida
CCGCCATGGTGGGAGGCGGGGACGCAGGGGCCGGAAATGGGGGGGCGGGGGACGCAAGCACTGTGGCCCTTGTTGGGGGGGGGCTGCTGTGCATAGAGGTGGCCGCCGCAATCGCTAAACACTACCCGTGAGTGTGTGCTGTTGGTGTGTTGAAATGTCGGGAGGTCTATTTTTTGTTTTTTAGTTTTACTCATGTACCAGGCGTATGCATTGTATTTTCCATTTTTTTTGTGTGTTTTTGCGTTTTTGCTTTTTTGCTTCTTGTATTTTTCGTGTATTTTTTGTTTTGTTTTGTTTTTTCTAAGCGAGGATGTGAGGGCCGGAACTGGGGCACGAACCCGGTGAAGCTTGGGTGGGCGCTGTGCATAGATGTGGTCACCGGCGGCTATCGCTAAGCACTTCCCACGAGTGTGTTGAAGCATTGGGGGTGCTATTTTGTATTCCTTTTTTTTTCGTTGCTTCCAACACATTGCTTTTCGTATTTTTTGTATTTTTGTGTTATTTTGATTTTGGGCGGGGGGGGAGGGGACCGTTGCCACCACGGCGAGGGACGTGAACATGGTGGCGCTCGCTGGAGGTGGGCTGCTGTGCGTAGAACTGGCCGCGGCTATCGCCACGCACCAACCCTAAGCCGTGAGTTTGCTGAGCGCCAAGGACGATAGTTTTGTTTTTACGTATATTTATGACCAAGTATTATTTTTGCCTGTTTTGATATGGCGCTTTTTTGTAGGTGTATTTTTGTCTTTTCGTACTTGTTTTTTTTGTATTTTGTATTGTGGTTCCGTGTGCTTTGTTTTGTTTCCCCCCCGCTGTTCATGTGTGACATGGAAGAGTTTGGTAGACTAAAGAGCGAGAAAATGATCGCTATACTATTAATAGGAGATAGATGGTGGCCGCAGACGGCGAAACAGGACGGGGATAGGACAAGCAAATAGTTTCTATGTACTTGTAATATAGTCTATGGAAGAAGCGTAATGAGAGCCCCAATGTTGGAGGTGTGTTTTAGGAGTAGGAATGGTGCTCCGTCTCGAAAGGAATGCGTGGTCAATGATCAAATGACTAAGGCGAGCAACAAATGAGTACCCTCCCCCCCCCCCCCGCGCTGTTCATGGTGGCCACAGACGGTGAAACAGGATGGGGACAGGATACGAAAGCAAACCGTTTCTATGTAATATATGGACAAGGCGTTCGCCTAAACGTTGGAGGTGTCTGTTAGGAGTAGAAACGTTTCAAAGGGATGCGTGGTCAATGGTCAGATGACTAAGGCAAGCAACAAATGAGTACCCCCCCCCCCCCCCCCCCCGTCCCCGCTGTTCATGAGCTGGAATGGGCCTCATTTTGAAACGCTCCATGCCCGCGGTGCTCCACCAGCTGCGCGAAGTGGCCGCTTTCTGAAACGTTCGATGCCCCGATGCTCTCGCCCCGCGTGCCTGCGTCTTTTTTCTCTGTTTTTGTTTTGTGCAGAGGCGTGCAGCCCCTCCTGCTTATTTCCGGGTCGCAGCTGATGCCTGGGTTTTTCAGGTGAGATGGCGTTTCGTCGCTCCAAACCACAACGTACGAAGAAAAGGGGGGGGGGGGGGGGTACTCATTGTATGCATGGCCGTAGTGGTATGACCACAGTGGTATGGCCCTCGCATCCCCACAATGCCGGGACGGAGCATGTCGGGTTTTCACCGACCGGGCAGACATTTCTTGCACCAAGCGGGAAGCGCCGCGAGGTATTCGGCGAGGCGTGTGAAGGCAGACTTTGGCACCTTGTGCGTGCTTTCTTCCATGTGGAGGGGGTGCTTAACTTGTGGGTTAACCCTATGAGATCCCCGAGACCGCGGCAGGCCCTTGCCACAACTGTATACCACCACGATATCACCACCACCACTGTCACCGCCGTCGCTACCACCACCACGACTAGCGCCGCCTCTACCACCACCACCACCGCCATTATCGCCACCAACAACGATACCTCCGCCACCTCTACTCACCACCACACGACCATCACCACCACCAACACCAACACCACCTCCATCACCTCTATTCACCATCACTGCTGATTGCCACCACTCACATCACCTCTCACTACCTCCACGACCATCACCACCACCACCACCAACACCAACACATCTACTCACAATCACTGCTCATCCCCACCACTCACCATCACCACCCACTACCATCACAAACATCACGAACATCACCAACACCACCACCACCACCAACACCGCCACTACCATCACACCACCTCCATCACCTCTACTCACCACCACTCACCGTCACCACCCATTACCACCACGGCCATCACCAACACCACCACCACCATCACCACCACCAACAACAACAACAACCATACCACCATCACCACCACCACCACCATCACCACCACCGCTACTACCACCACGGCACCCCACCGCCACGGCCACCGCCACCACCACGACGTTAGCCGCACCGCGGGAAGAGCATACAACCACAAAACTACCCCCTACCCCCGCCCGTAACCCGTTATTCTGGCCTGTTTTGTCGTTCGCTTTTTTGCTCTATTTTTTTCTTCATGTTTGGCTGCCTACCGCCCCTTTTCCGATCGCTTCTATCGTTGCTGCCTTAACCTCCTTGGTGCTGCTTCAAAACTGGCCTCATACTAACTCCAAGTGGTTCGTCCCCGGAATGGGGGGTACAGTTCTGAAAGGGTTGATGTCCCTTTTTTTGGATACTTTTTACCGTACAGTCTTGCTACCTTTGCTCCGACGCGCACTCCTCTTGCTGCACAATGACTCCTTCTCTCTTGGGGACTTTCTGCCCGAGGCTAGATCACGCTATTGAGACTTGTATACATGCCATCCTCACTCTCCAGCAAAACTTATACTATGCCATATACTGTGTATAATTGTCCACGAGGGGCTAGATCGCGCTATTGAGACTTGCAATTGGAGACTTGCCTACGTGCCATGCTCACTCTCCAACAAACCCTATATTTTGTCGTATATTATTTTGTATCTAATGCTCACTTTTTTGTTTTCATTCAGTTGGGAGATGTCCGATTTCTACGAGCAGTCTCTGGTGGCGGCGGGCGTGGTGATCGAGAAGGGTGTCACCGCGGAGAGGCTTTGGGGACTGGAAGAGCAGGTAAGGGCCTTTTTGGCCCTTTAGCACCGCATGGGGACAAAACACGTGGAGTTAGACTAGCCTATGGTGTGGCTTAATATTATTTTTGACGATCGAGTTTAAGCCTTTTAGCACCGCAGCCTCGACATGGGGACGAAATACTTGGAGTTAGCCTAGCCTATGGTGTGGCTTAATGTCATTTTTGACTATCGGGTTTAACCCTTTTAGCACCGCACTCCCAACATGGGGACGAAACACTTGGAGTTATACTAGTCTATGGTGTATATGGTGGGTTAATCTTATTTTTGACTATCGGGTTTAAGCCTTTTAGCACCGCACTCCCGACATGGGGACGAAACACTTGGAAATATACTACTGGGAATATTTTAGGTATAACACAATTTGGCTAAAAGTCACTTGGCGATTTTTGACAGTTTGCTTTTCAGATCTTCCACATGTCAGGAAAAATAAAGCATTATACCGTGTACCAAACAAAAAGGGCGTAATTAGTTATTTTTTGCCGGGAAAGGACGAGGAATGTAGAAAATACCCCAAAATAGTTTGGCCCAAGGATGGATATATGGCTATTTTGGTGAGTCGAATTTCCGTGGTGTGGCCGTTTGGACATATGTTTGCGATTTTTCGTGTCGTTTATAGCGGCGCTAAGGGAGGCGCAAAGGGTAACACGGAGGACGCGTCGGCGTGTAGTACCCCATCGTGCCGTGGTGCACCCTACTCGTTTTTGGTTTTCTCTATTTTTTTTTTTGTGGTGGTGATGAGGCCGTTTAAGCGGGCGTGCCTGTGCTAACTCGTTTAGATCTTGTTTTGCCGCAAGCCGTCTCGAGTTGGCCGCGGTCGCCGTGCTGCCATGGTTTCGGTGGTTTTGGTGCTGTGCGTTTTTAGTCGGTAGGAGTTTGTTTCGTTTTTTTTTTTTAGTAGAACGCACACGGCCTACTCGCGATAACCAGGGACTCTTGCTTCATTTTTGACATCGTACTAGTACTTGGAAATAGCGTAGGAATTATTTCACGCCTCGGACAAATAATCATATAGATAATAGAGATCGTATGGATCGTATAGATTATATAGATCATATAGATCAAATAGAGCATACAGATCATATGGATCGTTTAGATCGTTTAGATCGTTTAGATCGTATACATCATATACATCATATACATCATACAAATTGTACAGATACTACAAATCATGTAGATCATATCGCTTAGTTGCACCTACAGTAGATCCTGTGTCTGCCGTTGTAAGATACTGTGTGCAGGATCTGTATGTAGAGTACAATATCCAGCCCCGGAAACAGTTGCTATAGATCATACAGATCGTACGTCTCCCACCCCGGTGGCATGATCTACACACATATCTTCCCTGAAATACCCAGATCATCAAGTGGGGTTCGGTAATCTGTCCGACGTTCGGAATGTTCTGACGCTGTTGCTGGATGTATGTGACGGTGAGCTTGGGAGGCCGTACGGTCTCACGTCTCTTGCTTTTCGTTTTTCCGGCCTTTGTTGCTGCAGGGGGAGTTCGAAACCCTGAGAGGCGACCGCGTTTTCTTCGGTCCCGCGCCCCGAGGTTTCACCGAGTGCCGAGGCGTTGTTCTCCGCGGCAGGAACAGTCGCGTGGTGAGTGGCGACGGTCACTTTTTTGCTGTCCCCAACTGGGCATTGTTTTTTGTATGCGATGCCCAGAATATTATGAATTGGTTGTTATCACCAAAACGTGGAGGTGCGATCATCACTGATTGTTTTTGTCAGTGTTTTGTTCCTAAGACGTAAGGCGTTATGATATATGGGTTATACCCCCTCTTTAACCCCCCACCCAAGCGTCTATGGTCTTAAGGCTACATCGGGCTAGGTTGCTTAAACACATTACGAGTTTGTCAATTGTGCCAGAACTAGAGATGGGCACCGGATGCAAGAAACGGTTAACCGCGGTTTTTGGAAGGCCGGAATGCGTTTGTAGTTATTGTCGGCTTTCAAAACCGATACGAAGATAAAACTGGTATTTACTTTATTGCGTTTTTGTTGTATTGTAGGGCACCCATCTGCTGAAACGAGCCTGCAGCAATGAAGAAGGTGTATATTATCACGACGACATTAACGTTTGGGCTAAGAAAGATAGCGGACAGAACCTCATACGCACTAGTGTGGAGTACACAGCAACGCGGAGATCGAGGACAAGTGAAAGTATCACCTGTGGTTTCCAATGCTTTGGAGGCTTTAATACCTGCCAAACCAAAATCGGTTTAACCCAAAACTGGTTTAACTGCTCGAGCTAGATCATAATGTGCGGAGTGGTTAACTCCGTGCAAGGGGGATGCTATCTCGCAGAGTACATATGGTGGCGCACCCACGAGGCAGTTCCAGAGTATCCCCCTTGCTGTCTCTGGCAGTGGCCACACCACAAAACAAACACATAAAGTCTGAAGCTGTCATTAATATGCAAGGAAGTACGCACAAGGTGCGGAGAGTCCGCGTCGCACGTGATGCTTAGTAGGATGCAGCTCACGCTCCATGACACTCGCCGCACACCTCACGGGTACATCGCACTTGGTGCACGCGATGCCTGCCTGGTCGGTGAAAACCCGACATGCTCCGTCCGGGCATTGTAGAAATGCGAGGGTCTATAGTGATTCGACTACGGCTATGCATCATATAACTACCCCCCCCCCCCAATCCCTTGCTCTCGGTCACCTCCGCTTGTTTCAGATTCATGTCCCCGCCCGAGTTGTCCTGGTCGGCATCGGCACCGTTCCCAACTCGGAATTGTTCCGCGGTCAGCTCAAGACTTCGGAGGTGGGTAGGGGCGCGACAGCAGTGCTCGATGATCGGTCATCGGCAATCGGGGTTGGACTGTTGAGTTTTTTTCGGTATTATGTTGGTAACGGGCCGCGCCAGCAGTGATCGGTGTTCGGTATTGGGATATTCGGTTTTCTTCCGGTAGGGAGCGCGGTGGTGGACGCTTTGGTTTGTGTTTGGCATTCCAGAGAACGGGACGCGACCTCAGTGTCCGGTTGTCGGGGCTGGACGGCTCGGTTTTCTGTGTTCGGTTTCTGTTGGTCGGTTCTGTTGTTTTGTTTCCGTTGCGTGTTCGATTTTCTATTGGTTGGGTTTAATTGGTTCAGTTTCTCGCCTTTTTTTTTATTGGTCGGTGTTGATTTTCTCAATTTCTGTTCGCTTTTCTAGTAGTCGGTGTGGATTTCATGGGGTTCTATTGTATTTCCCGAGGCAGGGGGGGCGCGCAACAGCAGTGTTCAGAGTTCAGAGTCAAACGCTTCGTTGCTCTGCTCGGTTTTCGGTTATTCGATGGTGCTGTTTGCTGGGTTGTTTTGGGGTTGCTTTCCTAGTGGTTGGTGTTGATTCTTTTTCGATTCCTACTCGCTTTTGTACTTGGTCGAAAAATTGTGTTCGGTTTCTATTCGTGTTCTTCTGTTGATCGATGTTGAGTGTTGGTGTTTGCCCTCTTCTGGTTGGTTTTCAGTTGATCCTTTGATGGCTGTGGCAAGTTCGGCAAGCCCTGCCGTGACAAACGCTGCGGCAATTCCCTACCCACCCGTATTACCACCCCTACCATGTCATCACCGCCATCCCTAAGCCAACCCGACCCCTCCCTTTTTCCCTAGCTAAGAGCAAGCCTCACTTGTTCCCGTGCCCCCCCCACTACCCCTGCCCCTGCCCCCCGTGGCACCGCCTCCCCTCCCCTTTTTCCTGGCAAATAGCAAAATCCTCCCATTCTCCCCCTACCTCCGTCTCCACCCCCACCCTTCCCCTTTTCCCTAGCTAAAAGAAAACGCCTCTTTGTTTCCTCTTGCCCCCATGCCCCTCGTTTTAGGACGGAGGGATCTGTGTTGATCCGCATTGCAGGGCGTTTCTAGAGGCGAAGGCGGGAGGTGCGAATGTGTTTGCCGCCGGAGATGTTGCCACGTACCCCCTGGCGCTCGAAAATTCGCGGCACGTACGCCACGAGCACGTACAGAACGCGAGGTAGGCGGAGGGGATGTAGAAAGGGGGCGTGGCGGGGTGGGGGGGGGGGGGGGGGTGAGGGGTGCGGTAAAATACGTCGGTTGACGTCACTGTTGCCGCTTGATGGACGGCCGTTGAGGAACTCCCCACACTGAAACGAGTATGCCTAAGGAGGCCTTGATGGGCCAAGCCTAGACCATCAACCGGCGTATTTGATGCGGGGGGGATGGGGAGGGGGGGGGCGAGGGTTGTGGCGATGTGCCGATTGTCCGTTAAAATTTTGTGCCTCGTGCACCGTAAGTGCGTGCCGAATGCGAGGTAGGCTGAGAAGAGAGCGCCCACCGCCCCCCCGCCCCCCCCCCCCCAACCCCCAATGCCGCGCAATCTAATCAGTTTTCGGCGATTTATTTTAAGGCAGCTAACTCACAACCCTCCTCTCCCACGCAGAGACATGGCCGTGGTTGCCGCGAGGAATATGGTGGGGGGTTTGCTAGAGGGGGAAGGGAGCGGGAGTGGGGAATTGGATTTGATGAAGAGCTACGACGCCGACGGGGAGGGGCAGTTCCCGCTTTATTCCCCTGTACCGGGGTTCTCCTCGAAGTTCCTGGACCTAAGCTGGAGGTGCGACTGAGTTTTGTGTCTCTTTCTGATGTCTGCTACCTGGTTGGGTTAGGGTTAGTTCTTCTGGGAGGCTCTAGGTGTTTCAGCTGTTACTTGTTGTGCGGGTTAGCCCGTCTGAAATCAAACCCGGTGAATGTACTCTTGTTTTTTTTTCACCAGGCGCTTGGACTTGCTCACCCCACCCCACCCCACCCATATGAAAACAAAGTATAACTCATTGGTGCTGTCATTCATACCTGGTAGGCAAGAAAGTAGGCACAAGGTGCCGAAGTCCGTCTTACGAGCGGTTCTTGGAAGGATGCAGTTCACCCTTCATGTGACTCGCCGAACACCTCACGGCACTTCGCGCTTGGTGCAAGCAATGTCTGCCTGGTTGGTGAAAACCCGACATGCTCCGTCCCGGCATAGTAGGGATGTGAGGGTCTATGGCCATTCGACTACGGCCATGCACAAACTGAGTACCCCCCCCCCCCCCCATATTGCCCTACCCTGCCCCACCTTTCCCCACCCTAACCTTCCCAACCCCACCCCACACCCTACCGCTTTCCTACGCGTGATTTAAGTTTTATATTCCGGGGGATGCATGGGTCAGTTTATCTCGGTTGCCGAAACAACAGAGTGCTTCCCTGCTCTACGCTACGCTACCCTACCTTACCCCATCCCCACCTCACGCCACCCCCCTGCGCTACCTTACCCCAACCCACCCGCCCAAAGTTGAACGGCATTGCCGAGGGGGAGGTGGACACCCAACCCCACCCCATCCGTACCCTATCCTACCTTACTCCACCCCATTTTACCTCATTCCCCCTTTCCCTGCCCAACCCTACCCGATCCCACCCTACCCGTACCCTACCCTACCTTTCTCCACCCCACTTCACCTCACCCTCCCTTCCCCTCCCCTACCCGAACCTACCCTATCCTACTCGTACCTTACCCTACCTTACTCCACTCCACTTCACCTCCCCCCCCATTCCCCTGCCCTACCCGACCCTACCCTACCTTATACCTAGCGCTACTCTACCCCTAACATATCTTCTGTCTAACATACCACTACCCACTACCCCCAACATACCCTACCCCTAACATACCCTACCCCCAACATACCCTACCCCTAACGTACCCTACCCCTAACACACGTTACCCCTAACATACCCTACCCATGACGTGCCCTACCCTAGCATACCCTACCCTAGCATACCCTACCCCTAACATACCCTACCCCTAACATACCCTACCCCTAATATACCCTACCCCATCATTGCCAGGTTCTACGGCATTCCCGAGGGGGAGGTGGTCGTTCTTGGGGCGGCTGAATTCGCGACGACTAGAACCTTTGGCGCATTTTGGGTGCGCGGGGAGAGGGTGGTTGGAGCTTTTCTGGAGGGGGGGACGATGGGGCAGCAGGTCGCCGTTGCGCAGGTGGGTGCCATGAAGTCTAGCCATGGGTTTGGAGGCGTTTGTTGTTGTTGTTGTTGTTGTTGTTGTTGTTGCTGCTGTTGCTGTTGCTGTTGCTGTTGTTGTTGCTGTTGTTGTTGTTGTTGTTGTTGTTGTTGTTGTTGTTGTCGTTGTTGTTGCTGTTGCTGTTGCTGTTGCTGTTGCTGTCGTCGCTGCTGTTGCGTTTGCGGTTGCTGTTGCTGTTGTTGTTGTTGATTGTTTTTCGGTAGTGTATACGATTTGGCCCATCTTGGGGAGAATAGTTGAATGACACGCTACGGTAGAGGAGCACGCATTCTTTCTAACAACCCTCACTTGAGGAGCTCTTATGCCTCACCGGGTTGTGGCTATAGGGTTGGGGTTGAGAGTCTTTTATGGCACTTTCAAGGTGTTTGCCGGAGCTGGGTCAAGGCGTATGCACGGCTCGCCAAGTCGTAAACGCGGTTCAGAACAACTTCGTGCCATAGATTGCGAAAAAACAAAGAAAAAAAAGTAAGAATTGACCGCTTTACGACCGGTCATGCAGATTCAGCCTCTCAACTCCCGTCGCCATACCGAGTACTCTCGCAGGTGGTCTGCGTTAGAGGTAGGGTTATGGCTAATTTTAAGGTTATATAGCGTTAAGGTAGGGGTTCAGAGTCGATTCAGTAATTTTGTCGAAGCTGGGCCCAGTCGTATACCCATCTCTTGTTTTGGAGGCGTTATCCCTGCTCCTGACCTGAACACCTGCCTCCTCTCAAGCCGGGACAAGTCGTATACCCAACTCTTGTTTTGCAGGCGTTATCCTTGCTCGAGACCTGAACACCTACCTCCTCTCATGGGATGTCTCTTTTTGTTTGCAACATCGCCGCCAGGTGACTCGCCTGAGGCCCAAGGTGTTCTCCCCAAGGCTCCTGAAAGATTCGCAGCTCGGCGACTTTTTGGAGGTATGAAATAACCCAAACGAAATTCTGTCATATTTTGTTTGTTTGAATAAGAGGTCCGGGAGAGGCGGGGGGGGTGTACCCTGGGAGTTGGCTGCGATCTCTTCTCAGGCTTTCTGTCATCTCATCGTGTCTTAATTTGGTTGAAACCCATTGGGTCGCGTTTTGTATCGTCTCCCCTTTTTCGAGTTTTTTTTTTGTTCGGTATTTTACGCCCCGGTCTCGCCCTCTCTTTCCTGGAACGATTGCCAGAGGCCTGTGTCCTGAACGCGTGCTTCGATACAGGAAGCACTCCTTGGAGAATTGTTTTTTGTCTGATGGGGTTGTCCAATGAAGGAACTGCGATCGTTAGAATATCATCAGCGTTTTAAGGGGATTTCGTTGTTCACCAACGCCATAGAATTCTTCGTCGGGTTGCATGTTCGATTTTTGTCGAAGTCAGCTTTGGGCGAGGCGTTATTGACCCTCGCTTGAGGAGCCTCATAATAGGTTACCCCACACCCTACCGTGGCATCCATCCCTCTGTGTGTCCAATCCATCCGCGCTTGTCTCGCCTTGTGTCGGGGTACCAAGACCAGCCCCGCGCGTTTTCCGTACCCGCAAAGCCCCAAAAAGGGATAGCTAACGCTGTCCTCCTTTCTGTCTCGTCTGACGCTTGCCACTTTTTTCAAACACGACTTTGATTCTGCCCTTGTTGGAATAGTTCCGAGCAGTCCTGAAAGGGGTACCAACTGGAATTTGCGTGAGGCTCTTTTTTTCATGTCTAAAACTGCTCGGAACTATTCGAACACGGCGGAATCAAGTTCGTGGTTGAAAAGAGTGGCAGGTGTCGGACGAGGTAGAAACGAACTTAGCGTTGGCGATCCCGCTTGGGGCTTGCGGGTACGGAAGACGTGGTGGGTTGGGCTCGGCGCCCCGATGCAGCGCGAAAAGAGCACGGATGGACAAAAAGCGCGGATGGACATGGCATATCATAGGCATGTTACCGCAGGGTGTGCTTATCATGAGTTTGCTGTCTTTAGTAAAACTGCCTACGTTTTTGGGGATGAATTGCCTTCAGTATGGTTGGACTCAGTTTTGCAGCTGTAGAATGATCACCGGGTCACACTCGGTTACACCTGTGCTTTTGTTCTCACCGACCTGACAACAACCAGCAATGAAGAACCCAGACAACCAGACCCCTTCAAAAGACCACGTCTCCACCAACGACAGAATTACTTGGTTTTAGTGCTCTAATTATCACGTTTTTTGGAACATGTAGCCCGCGAGATCGCGACGGAATCTGCTACTGAAACTCTAGATGTGTGTCCAGACCACTCTCTACATCCTAGTGAGCTACCGAAACTTGGGGATATTCTCCGGACCACATTATCTAAATACTGCTATTAATAATGTGTCTCCAGGCCCATTTGTCAAATGCTAGTGAGGTTTGCTATTGGAATCAGAACAAGCAAAGAGGTTAAGCCGTCGACAAGCTGGCTTGTAGGGAGATATTTGCATGTAATACGGCGAATCTCTGAATCGTGCCCTATGATACCACATACGTATCGAAAAGTTACTTCCATTTAAACGGAGTTACTGCGCAAGAAAGCACACCACACTCTATTTCATTGAGATGCGGCGGCACACTAAGTGCTTGAAGACCACCAAATATAAGCTTGAACGACTTAATATTGAACACAAATTTTGTGCATTTTGTTTCGCCGCGTCCAGAACGAATTGTAACGATGATATCATATGAATGATAAATGGGAACCAGCCTTTTCTGACCACGTGCTGGGCGTTTCGCTTGGTTTTGATTCGTCTATCGAGGATTAAAGTATTCAAACTAAAAACGCCCAAACCCCCGTTTTTGGCCCCACAAAAGGCCAACAGCACAGGTGTAACTGTACTCAACCTCCCTCCCCCCTACCATGCCTCGTTGAAGCTGTCGTCTATATGCAAGTCCGCCTGACAAGCGGTTCTTAGTAGGATGCAGCTCACCCTTCATGCGACGCGCTCAACACCTCACGACGCGTCGCGCTTGGTGCAAGCAATGTCTGCCTGGTCGGTGAAAACTCGATATTCCCCGTCCCGACATTGTAGAGATGCGAGGGTACGACTACGGCCAGGCATGAACATCGAGTACACCCCCCCCTTCCCTACCATGCCCACCTTTCTCTGGCGGAACTCCCTATACGCCGTGGCAGGGGTGATTTTATGTACTTATGATCTCGCCCTAACCCCGCCCGGCGTGCTCTCTCCCGTGCACCCCCGGTATCATTCCGTGACAGGGCTGATTTTATGTCCCCTCTACCCCGCCTCTGCCGCCCTGTTGTGTTCTGGACAGGACCCGGGGAGCATCGAAGCGTCCGACGAGTCGGACTTGTCTCAGCTCCTCATGTGCTGCCGCTGTGTTTAAGGGATGGGATCTACATGTTTTCACAGTTTTTGTCGTATATGGTGTGTATTGGACTGGGTGGGGGGGGTCTTGCGGGGAGGGGGGGGGGGGGGGGGAGGGAGGGAGGGAGGGAGGGAGGGAGGGAGGGAGGGAAGGAGGGAAGGAGGGAGGGAGGGAAGGGAGGGTGAGTGAGGGGCAGGGAGGGAACGAGGGGAAGGGGGGGGGGTGGTTTCCGAATAGGTTTCGGGACTTTATGAGTGACTTGCCATGGCAGGCTGCCAAAGTCGCGTGGGTTTCCGTGCGGAACGATAAAACGCCTTTCTGCCCCGCGTATTTGTTGTTGGCAAGTCGCGGCGTGTTGCATGACTCGTAGACAAATCAGTCGGTGAAGACGCAGACGGGTATCACGCCTTCTGATTTATTTTGGAGTAATCACGAGATATCGTTGTGGCAGTTAGTGTAGGAATGACGATATGCCGTTACGACGGTTACTTTAGAAGTTCGGAGGTGTTCGAATGAGGCAATTCGACCTGGACGTACGTAAGCTTTGCCCATGAACTCTATTCTGAAGATCTGCCGCGGAGCTGTCCTCTGGGGTAACGTTAGGTGTTGGGAGCGTTGCAGCTTTCTCTCGTGCCTTGCGTCTGTGATAAACTGTTCTAATCATCAGAGACCGATCTTTTGGGCGCGTGGAGGCTTCTTTTAGCCTCAACTGGTCTACTACAGCGAACACTACCTACTCTAATTCCACGAAGCTTGTCCCTTAACGCGCGATTGAAGTATCACAAACAGCTTGCAAGATACCAGGTTTTTTCACGGATCGAGTGCGTCGCTTCTGGCGGGTCCGGTCCGGTCAGGCCGGTTCACCAGACCGGTGAGTTTTGAAAAACTGCTGACCCGACCCGACCCAACCCGTGAGATTTCGAGCACCTCCCGACCCGACCGGACCCAACCCGCGCAATTTTGAATATCCCGAACCGTGGGTCGGATCATGACCCGCGAAAAGTCCTGCAAAATACGAGTTTAGGCGAAATCCTCGATCTCGCAGCTGGAAGTGCGCTTTTATTTTTTTATGAAAGCGTGGGTGCACATGTGCAAGGGTTATTGCACTAGTTTTATTGTAAAGGGCGACCGGTCAAGGAGTCAAGCCGCGATCTCGTAGAGTATTTGCGCCGCTCCGCACCTCGCCAAGGGAAGCTCAGGACGGGCGTGGGAGCAGCAACTACAAGAGACCGGTACTTTTGGGCGTGTCAAGGACTGCTTTAGAACTGCACCCATGTTTTTGAGGAACACTGCTTTGAATCTGTGTGGGGTCATATTTGCAGTAGTGAGAGTGAGTAACCTGTTTCGGCGCAGAGCAGCGGTCAGTGAAGGGATCACCCCGCGATATCCTGGCCTCTTTGTCTGGCGACGGTTATCTGACGGTTTCGCTTTTTTGACTCCAGTTCTTCGGCGGGCGTTCTTTGTCGAAAAGGCGTTCGAGCTGATTCCGGTGCCTGGTTTCTAACTTTCGTATGATACGGTTGGAGTTTTGGTTTGGTGACGGTTTTGTTTTCCATGGCGGTTTCGTTTCGAGTTCTGTTTCTGCGAAAAACGGTAGGAAGCCGCGGTTTTGACTCCTTGACTGACCGCCTCCCAACGCTAAAAAAATCTAGAACGTTAAGGCCAAGGTAGGCCTTGACGCGCCCAAGAAAACGGTCTCCCATGTGGCGTCGTTGATGTCTACGGTGACGAACGCTAATTACAGACTGGGTATGCAAATGGTTGTCTGCACACCCTTGAGTATATGCGGGGTTTAAGTGTTTTGCTTTTTACTGTGCTCGTTTAAATGGAACCCTCGAGTTTGCTGTTTTGTATTGGCGTGACATCAGGGTGCGAGGTGGGCCTTGCCGTGGGCTGATTGTATACCCAGGATCTTTTTGGGGCGCTCATAATCGGTGTGAGATCAGGTTGCCAACCGGGAGCACGGTGGGGGTGTGCAAAGGGTTATTTGCATGCCTGGCCTGCAATTAGGTCTCGTCTTCTACATGTATATGCTGTATGTTGTCGGGGAGGCGTTCGGGCTATTGCCGGTGCTTAGTTTCTGTCGTACGTATGATATTTATAGGCGCTTTGGTTCGGTTATGGTTTTCGCTTTTAGTGACGATTTCGCTTCGAGACGATAGGCGTATGATTTGATAGGCGTTTGGAGGCCAACTTTTGCCGTGGATGTTCTCTAGGTTGTCGCGGAGGCATTGGCGCGGGCTCCGGCGTTTTTTTCCATCTTGCGTATGGTATGTGGAGCTGTGGTTCCGCGACGGTTTGCTCCTCATGACGGTTTCACTTCGAGTCCAGGTTGTACGATAGACGCATCACACAGCATGAGACGCCTAGTAAGAACAGAGATGCGGGCTCAGGCTGGATTTCTTTTTTCAGAGAGGGTGCGTTCTACACCAAGTTCGGAACACCTGCTCCCGATTTTGTTATTTTCCGGTAAATATCAACCTGGCTTTCTTTTTCTTGTCTGGCTTTCTTTTTGTTGTTGCTCTTGCGTAGGTGTCCTGTACTGTATGATTTGGTGGCGGTTTTTTGTTTTTCAAGACGACGGTTTCGCTTCTAGTCTAGTCTCTACTATAGACGCAAGTTACGTATGATTTTATGGGACAGGCGTTGGTGCGGGAACGGTTTCGTTTTTCTGACGGGTTCGCCTCGAGTCCAATTTATGCCGTAGGCGTCAATGGCGACGGTTTTGTTTTTAATGACGGTTTCGCTTCGCGTCCAGTGTCTTCGATAGACATGTGATATGAGATGATAGGCGTTGTGGTTCTTGTCGGGCTTTGTTTTTCTGACGTATTCGGTTCGAGGCAAATTTCTACGGGGCGTGTTGTGTGAACGTTGTCGCGGAGGCGTTAAAGCTGGCTCCGGTGATTGATTCTTCCGTACGTACGTATGGTCGTTTATAGGAGATTTTGCTCGGAAGTGGTTTCGCATTTTTTTTTGTTTTGCTTGCTCGATTTCGGTTTTCCCTCCTTTTTTTGTCTGGCGGTGATCTTCTTGGTCGCTAGTTTGAGTTTTGTTCCTGGTTTTGTGTAGCGGTGTTCTTCTTTGCTCGCTTGTTCGGGTTTTGTTCTTTGCTTTTTGTCAACGAGCGGTAGTTTTAGCTCGCTCGTTCGGGCTTTCTTCCCCTTTTTCATCGGTGCCTGTATCTTTTTGTGTCTGTTCTTATTGTTGTTAGCCATGGCAGCACGGCCTATGTTACGCGCCGTGCATGTAGCCACCTTTATACGTGGTGTTCTATATAGGGTACTTATTCCCGTGCGTTATTCGAAAAAAATGGTCAAGTTATTTGATCGGCGCACGCAAAATGTGCGAAAAATGTGCGCGTTATATGTGTAACATGTGCAACATGTGCGAGGATTATACGAAACACAAAAAGCGTGGGACAACATGTCGTTCTCGCTTTGCACATTTTGTTGTACGAAGAGGATAGCTCCGCGCTTGCGGAGTCGCCGCCTATTATATACCTGGTACGTTGGTGAATTTCTAGACTGCAGGGTGATTTCCTTGTGGAACGAATTAGATATGCGATAGTTGTTCAGCATGCGAAAAAAAGCGAGCAAATAACGATGGACCACGACGGTCGTGCTTTGCACGTTGTATAGTGTACGAAGAGTATCTGCTAGCCCCGGAAGGAGAGGCCATACATGCTATATACAAACACCAACCTGTAAAATACTCGTGCAACACCGTTGCCTGATTGGCCAAGGCTGACCTCTTTGCCGCCCGTTTTTTGTTCATCATAAGAACGAAGCCGAAACACGCGGGGGGGGGCGCGAGACCGCCCATGCCGACCCCGACCTTCTAAAGGGTTGGTGTTAGAGTTGAGCCTGGACCGACGTACGAGGTAGAAATTGACCAAAAGATGTTGCACGAGTTTAGTTTGCGAGGTGGTGTTGCATGTAGAGGTGCGCCCCACTCGAACAAAGATGTCGGTTGACGGTCTAGCTTTGACCCGTCGAGGCCTCTGTAGGCGTAATACACTACCTGGTAGGTTTAGTTTGGAGAGGTCCTTTACGGCTATCAGGGGGCAAGAGTGCTGTCAACGGACTTTTTTGCTCCGGAGGACAGTGACTGCCGTGGTCGTGCGTTGTGCGTTGTTTAGTGTAAGAAGAGCGGCTCCGCGCTTGAGTGTAGCCGCCATCCAGGGTATCTATTACGCATCGGTATTTTCTGGCAGTATAGGGAAGTGTCCCTTGTTACGAAATATGATGCCTTTCTTTTGTCCAGCATGCGAAAAAATGAATAGAGAGGACCGTGGCTGTCGTGCCCTGCTCTCTTGTGTAGAGCAGACTGCTGTGATTACAGTAGAGACTGATAACATCACTAGACTATATACATAACTGGCATGTACTTTTGTGTGCCTCAAAACTAAAACCATGCTATCAACATCTATTGGTACACGCGATCTTGTTAGCCCTGTAACTCTCCCGGAGCAGATGTCCAAGCGGAGATGTCCAAGCGGAGTTCCCTTGTCGATCGTCGTTCACAGCAGATTCGGGCTGAAATTTTATTCTCGTTGTATGTAGCAAGGAGAATGCTAAGCTAGATCTGACTCGAGGGGGACCGAGGGTTCCCCTGAGTAGGCGGCGGGATTATTGCCGAAGTACAGAGATAAGGACAAACCAGGCAAAAGGCAGGAGGGGAGATCTGGTACATACCGCTTCTACCCAGCCGATCGAACACAACCTGACAAAACCAGACAAAAGGCACAGACGGCGCCAAAACGGCTGAAACTTCGTAAGCGTCTGAAAGGTAGTGAACAATGGTCCGTGGAAAGGATGCTTGCCTTCTGGAGGTTTACCAGCCAAAAAAATTGAAAATTCAAGGGGGTACCGCGTCGTGCGTGAACGCGGACACGAACAAACCAACGAACTCGTGTTCGAATACTGCACCGCATAATTCATTTGTGGGCGAAAAAAAGGCAAAACGGTTTATCGTGGACTGTCACTTCAAGTTCAGAAACGTGGGTGCGAGCTTGTACACAATCGGGTTATCTTGAGTTTTACATTTTGCTTCTCGTTGTGCACATCGTTTGCAAAACACATGCTTCCGTCTCGCGCAAAATTCCATCCAAAAAGAGGCGGCTAGTACAGTTGTACCTGAATACGCGCCGCCATTCAC
Organism: Undaria pinnatifida; assembly: GCA_012845835.1. NCBI lineage: Eukaryota > Phaeophyceae > Laminariales > Alariaceae > Undaria > Undaria pinnatifida. The sequence goes on from JABAKD010000004.1 coordinate 9,754,354, forward strand.
TGAAACCCTTTCGAGAACCGTGTATAACGAAATAGCAAATGAGATGCTACGCCTTAGGCAATTTCTTTTACAGTCGGATTCCGCCAGTCGAAAACGGCCCTTTTCGACTGGATATTTTTTCGACTGGAATCTTCTGATCGTTCTTCTTATCGTCAGTCGAGTCGATTTCATAGTCTTTGTACTCTTCCTGGCGGCGGTTGGTGTGAGGGAGTACTGCTGTACAGCAGTCGAAATCGGTTGGCAGCTCTGTGCTTCGCGCTTTCTCCGCAAGCAACGGCTCGACGAACCCTTGTCCCAGCGAGTGGGTGGCTTTGGGCTTAACCGAAAGCCGCCAAAGCTACAGCAGGCGCAGCCGTTGTTGGCAGCATGGGATCGATACCGCGCGCTGCCGCGTCGTGTGATACACGATGCTGGCGAGCGGAACTAGGAATGCGCCACGATTACTTGCTGCAAGAAGCAACTGTTAACAGCGGTGATAGCCACGCCAGCGTCAGCGCCTTGTATGATACTGCAGTGTGGTACCTGGTATGGGTGTGTGGCCGTGTGGGTGTGTGTTTGGTGGTGGGATGAACGATGCGATTGGTTAAAAAAACGTGCAACACTTTTTCGACTGAGTTTTTCGACTGGAGGATTCAGTCCAAAAAGTCGAGTTGTTCGACTGGATCCGCCAGTCGGAATTCTCAGTCGAAAAAAGTCGAGTCGAAAAAGCCCTTTTTCGACTGTGTAAGAAAGCTCAATTTGGGCTTCAGTCGAAAAGGGCCGTTTTCGACCGACAAATCCGACTGTATAAGAAATGGCCTTATGATCGTGGGAACGTCAATGAAGCCTACGGTACTTCATGCTAGCTAGGCGCGTGCCGTACAACTCTTTGCATCGGAGCCCGCCAGGGTTCAAGTAGCATCCCTATAAATCTAGCAGGCCGTGTTGCTTTGCGTGGCTGATGCCGCAAGTTTCATCTTTTTTTTACATTTTTTTCCTTCTGAAATATCTACAAGGGTGAAGAATTTCTTCTGGGCCAGGTTCAAATTCTTATGTCGTGACGGGGGGTTTTAAACAATTTTTGGCGGTGGAAAACAACGGCTTTTTCTGTTTCGTCCAAAATTCGAGCGAACAATTCTTAACTCCCACTTTCCTATGAGCTGTCTCGTCCTGAAGTCCCCGAATAGTTCTTGCCCCCTCTCTCCCCCCTCGCCTTCCGCCGCCACACGAACTGGCTGCCAAATGTGCTAGGTGACCGCGGTTGGACCTCTTGATCGACCGCCCCGCAACATTTAAACTAGTACATTAGGGAAAAGAGGCCTTGACGTGTCAAAAACCACCGGTCTCCTACCAAAAGAGCATACTCGCGTATTTGCTGATTACGGCTTACGGCAGAGCAAAAAATCCCCCGCGGGCCCCGGTTTTGCACGCTAACGACTTCCCGGCGGGCTTCCGTGGAGATGCATGCCGCTAATAGTACTACAAATACTGCGGTAGGGGTCCACCTAATTATTTATCACATCCTCGCTTGAGGAGCACTATACTCACCTCAACCAAAAACCTGACTTTTTGAAAAACTGAAAACCGAAACCCGATGCGCATTCCTTTGGCCTATGCTGCTCCACTAGAAACACCACCACAAAACACGCTTAAAAGGTTAGGTATTAGGTATAGAAGGACTTCAATCAATCCCCTTGGGGCCCATGTACGGCGACAACACAAAGAACTATTACAAGCGCGTCCTTATCATGGTGCATGTGAGCGCACACGGCAGCGGAAGCTACGCGCGCGCCTTACAGGTGCCTGCATTGGCGTTCGGCAGAAAATATCGTCGTCAGCTAATCTACTGTAGCAGTCCGGGTTTCTTCGTGCGAAGGATGCCGCTGCAATCGTCTGTTACCTTCGTCAATTTTTCCCTCTGAAGCCTCAAACGGGTTAATATAGTAATTGAACACGAACGTCATCCCGACGCTATTGGGTCGTTCCTTAGTGGAGCCCCCCGTCAGCCCCAAACACCGCTGACAAAAAGTACCCCCATTCTAGCGATACTTGGCCCTTCCTCAAGTTGAGCCCCGTCAGCCGTTTTTTGGGGATTAAAAAGTGTCATCCCTATCGCAGCACGGGGCGGTAACTCTCTTGTTGCCTACCACGACATGACTCCGTTTTCTGGTCGAGAAGGCTTTTTCCTCGGGGCTCGTCCGTCGTTGTCCCCGCTGTTGTCTTCTTCGACCTGAAACAATTTGAGGGTAACCGACGACCGCAGCAAAAACGAAAGTGAGATCCAGAAAATACAAGTTTCGGGAACAATCACTTGGAATATAGAGTTAGACACACGTTTATGTACAGTGCAGTCGTCATAGGGCTAACCCCTCTCTCTACGTGTGTCTCGCGAGCACACACAACCGGCACGGGCACAGGATGTGCTGGGCGATGTCGGTGGGTAGAAATAACGATTTCATGTGAAGAGCGCACAAACGCACAAACACACGCAATACACACAACAGCCAGAACAACGACACAATACACACAGACGCACAACACACAAGACACACAAGACACAACACACATTGGAAAACGAACACAAACCTGGGCCACTAACGCTATCCACGCCACATCCAGCTGGAATGGTCCTGCCATACCGTCCGCGATGGTGAAGCCAATCGAACGCAGCTCCATCCCCGTGTCCCACTTCCTCTGGATGTCCCTAATCTGACCCTGCCCGGTCAGCAGCAGCCTGTTAAGCGGTAAGGCGAGGGTTGTCCACTGCCCGCGAGGGGTCTTCACGTACCCCTGGTAGAGGTCGTTCAGAATCCCCGATTGAGGTTCAAAGTTAACCTCGTACCTGCTCAGCAGGGGGAATACACAGATATAACGGGTATTTTGAGGACAATACAAAGGTGTGTGTTCTTCACGTTAAACGGTTATTTCTTGCCAAACCTAGCAGCCCGCCTTGCTTCTTGTGGCTTACGCGGCAAATGCCGATGAGATGCCACAATAGGGTGTGTGCGCTGGATATACAAACTTCGACTGGGTAGGGTTGGGGTTTGAAAACATATAGGGAATAGTGATGCAACCGTCGAACGTCACATTCCGAGACCAATCCAACTCACAAGAAATCAGCGAAAAGGTAGGTAAGAAACACCTTTTTCCTTCCATTTTTTGTATAATAATCTATTGAATGAAAAGTTAAAAACGTCAGCTGTGAGTACAACCGATTGAATGGTTGAACCTCAACTTTGCAAGCTGCGTGGTACATCTATATTTCATTTATGATACTTAGTCTATAGTGTTTGTCATTTATAACCTATTGAAAAGAATACACTCAGAAGCACGTCAACTGTAACTTCGATAATTTTAGGGTCGATACTCACCTTTGCAAGCTGCGTGATACACCGGCCTATTGTTTCTGGGTTGGCTGGTTGGCCTTGGGGTAAGACGTCGATCGGTTTGAATACTATTCTTGTATGTTAACCCAACATAATTTTGAAGTCGAGCACACCCGATTTTCTCTCTCTGAACTCCCAAAAACGGTCGATAGTGCTTGACAATATCGCAATCGCCATTTTTGGGTCGCAGAAATACTTGGGTCCTACAAGGGGATAACTACTTAACACCGGCAACGCGATTTAGGGGCGAAAACTACTTGGAACTTGTGTTCGATTTTGTTTTCGGCCGTAAAAAGGGTTCCATAGACTAAACTATAAATTCCAATAAATTTGGTTGGGCTGGTCGGTGGTACTTGCCGGGTTCCTTGCGCGGTGGGCTAATTATTTTCTCTTTAGAGTATTGAGTTTTTCCTTTATGTCAACTTGCGACACCCTCCAGATTTCAAGCTAACCACGTCCCGCAGGGGAACCTTGTAACCCCCTATAAAACTGCACCCTCGCTTTGGGGGACAGACCATTTGGAATTCGGGTGGGGAAAGTTTTGGGCGTATACTGGCTTCGGTCGCACTTACTGTCTCCCGTCGGTTCGTATTCTCATCTCCACCCCATTGTAACCGTCCGGCAGCACCAGGGGTTCCTTACGTCGTGGAGGTCTCGTACCGCAAAACCCGCCCACTCTAGCCTGTATCAGTCAACACAGAACGGTAGGAAGGGGGAGGCGGAGAGTGGGGGGGGGAGGAGGGTCACGAAACAACACAGCGTGGTAAGATAGTATAGTGGTGGTGCTTCTCTCACTTTTGTTGGGGTGCTCGTCGTTAGGCCATCGGCCCCGCCTTTCCCTTTCAGCCGAGACTGTGAAAGAGTAGGAGGGGGGAGAGCTACGGTACCGTTCAGCAGTCATCGTTGGAATGGGCAAAACTAAATGGGAGAGGGCAGGGTAGGCCGCTTCAAAAGAAAGAATAGCTGTTGCTAGGAGCTCGCGCATTAGGGTATTTCGCAACTGCCGCCAACTTGTGTGCTATGGTTGATATTTTGTGACGTTGTGTCGAATCGTATAAAAGAACATCGGTCGGCCGTCGAGCCCATCCCACGCTCACGCTAGGGGCGCAGAAGATTCTAAGAAGTTTATAAGCTCCTAACACGAGCTCAATATCTCACCCGAACACGACTTCGAAGACATTCGTTCCCAGAACGCGGCCAACATTTCTATGCGCTAGTCCTAAAATAAAACTGCTGGTGAACTATCATACTAACCGAAGGTGTCACACTTGAGGAGCTCAACCGGCAAGGTATACCTTTTTTTGGCGAAAATAGTGCAACCCCCTACCGTGGGACATCTCCGTCGTAAACCCCGGCTTCAGCTGGCTTGAAAGGGGTCCCCATATTCCGGTGCAGTATATATTAGAAACCCTCACTCACTCAAAATAGACAAAACAAGCAAAAACTCGCAGCCGATGCATTTTGCAAAAACTAAAAATAAGGCTACGGCGCACGTCCAACTGTCCACCGAGCGACCACAGCACCGTGCGAGCTTTTGACCGCAACGCCTGTCGCGACAAATCGTCACATCATCGCCACACGCTCTATATGCATTTTTCCTTTGTTTGTTTTTGTTCTCTGCAATTTTTGTATCGATGACCGCAACCATCCCCGGCCATTACAATATCGAGCCGCGAATGCGGTTGGAACTGAAGCGAAAACTCGTACCGATTTGTGTTTGGCCTCCGCCGGCGCCTGCAGTGGGCCCCCTTCACGAGCTGGGCGGTGACAATTGGCCGAGCTACAGTCGACCAGCATACTGATGCTTTGCAGTATACTGGTTGCTGACCAAGTCAGCATAACCTCTACCGGTTGAGGCTGCCAGTGCCCAGCCCTAAACGTTGTGGAGATATGAACAGCCAAAGGCTCCGCACAATTACGTACAGAGTCGCAGTGGAATGATATCTCGCATGAGCATTTCTGCTGCTCCAAAATATCGTCTGGTGCAAGCCCGGCAACACAAACATTCAAACAAAAGAGTGTGAAACGTCGGCTAAACAAGGTCCGCGTGTGGATAACATTAACAAACCACCAGCAACAATACAACTTCCGCCCCACAAGTAGACAGCAACGCACGCCGCACGCCCTGCCAAACTCACTGTAGAAGCCTTCTCCGTACTCAGCACCCCGGAGAACCGAAAAAAGCCTCCTTCTTCTAGGGGAGGGGCTTTCTCTTCTTCGTCCCCTTTCAATGGAGTTTCTGACTGCATCACGCCTCGAGGGGCAACCTGAAAGTAGCAGGAACATAGTGGATATTACAGGAAACGCGAGGGCGCGATTGGGAGAGAACAACACGAAATTGCAGGCGGAAGCTCGGGATATCAACCGCGAGCGTAAGAAGCGATACGGTTAACCGTCTGTCGCCTCACTATCGCACACGTACGCTAGGAGGCCGTTTTTTTCCGCGCTTCAAGGCGTACTATGGCCCTATTTTTCTGGTTGTAGAGTTGGAGAGCGGTCAATCATTGGATCAGACAGGAACCCCCTACCTATTAATAGTTTATTTGCTGATTATAGCGAACTGCAGGGGGCGATCAGCCAACGGATCAATTGGCGCCGTCCTAGCATATTCGCTGATGTCAGTGTGGGGGAGCGGCACGTCAAGGGGCCAAGTCACGGTGTCCTGAAGTGAGCCATCCCGCGGCAGGGGTACGGCAGAAAGTTCCTGAGACCCTGACATGAGGAGCTCAACATCTCACCGGAAACACGACTTTCGAAGACATTCGTTCGCGCCATCCGACCAAGATTCTATGCCTTAGTCCTAAAACAAAATTATTATCGTACATAGATTATTAATAGACTAACCGGGGTGGTTCCTCAGTTGAATAGGTCAACATTAACATCAACGTTTTAACACTAACATCAACATTAGCATTAGCATTAGCATTAACATTAACATTAGCACAAACACCATATGGTCCAAAACGTGCAACCCCAACCCCCATCGTGAGATGAGTCAATAGTGAAGAGTGTCTTTGCCGAATCTAGTGCAGGGGGGGGCGTGCTCGCTTGTTGCTTGCCTTAGTCATTTGACCATTGACCACGCATCCCTTTCGAGACTGAGCACCGTTCCTACTCCTAATGGAGACGCCTCCAACACTTGGGCGCTCATTAGGGTTCTTCCATATATTGCATGGAAAATGATTCTACTGGTAGTTGTAGAGGGGTGATCAGTCAAGGAGTCATACCGCGGTCTCCTATACTGCGTATGTGCCGGCAAACAATTGGCGCGGTTCGGGAGGATAAACTTCGAAACTGTCCAGATGTGTTGAGCAGGGGGCTTCGTACTGTGTACCTGGTAAACGTTTAGGGTACCCGGGTACCAAACCTGTTTGTTTTGACCATTCTCGGGTATGAACCCAGGTACATATGAAAAACACGCATTTTTTTCTTCTGGCTAGCTGCTCTCCGGAGACCGAGAGTTTTTCTCCTCGCGCTTTCGGCTGCGAGGCAACCAAGGCGCCTATGGGTACATTACGACGCATGTCTCGATTCCGGCCGAGCTTCGTGGCGGTGCTCTGCGTATCCAACGTCGCTGAGCTGGCTCTTTTTTTCAATGGGTTGAGTGCCGCCTCGCCGATAAAGCCGAGCAGGTGCATGGAACACTCCACATTGTGAAATAAACAGCCTGCTCCCCGTTTGCATTTTGGTATTCAAAATTCGCTCCGCTTGCCCGCCCGCCGCAGCCCATCATCAGTCCAATTATTTTATCCTCTCTGCTGTCGTCTGCTATGGCGAAGCAGCAGCAGCAGCACTCCTTTGTGACAGCCACGGACGGTGATTCTGTGTGCATGCGTGTGCGCTTCTATATGTGTGAGCGGGGTGTCATAGGCGCACGAAACAATCAAGAGCGGTGCTCTTTTTTTTGCATAAGCAGCCGCGCAGCCTAGCAACCACAAAGGCAGTATCCGCAGTACAGCAGCAGTAAATCAGCAGCGGTAGAACGGAAGCCGCGCTCCAAGCTCTCGCCTTTGTGCCCGTAGTCACGGTGTATGGGCGTGTGGCGAGCAGCAGGAGATTGAACCACGACAACATTAACACGTCCATAGCAACAACCGAGCACACACCGTCGGACTTCATACCAGGTATCCGAAGCAAACAGCAGCAACGAGATAGGTACACAAACCTGTACATACCATTGGAACGCCCGTGTTTCCCCTTTCCGACATGGGACGCCGCCGGGACGGGATGTCAAGTCCACCCCATCCCGAAGGGGAACCTTGTATGTGTAGTTACAAAAAAAGCATGTTTCTTGCACAATTGCATGCTGTTCGCCGGCCGCGGGTCATTCCTTGCGCTACCGGTCGTGGGGCACTCAGAGAGGTCGTCGGTACTATACGATGCACGCCCGCATCCCGGCGGAGCTCCGTGGCACGTGCTCTGGACGTTCAAAGTAGCTCGAGCAAGAAATGTTGCAAGGGGTTACGTTCCGCGTCGTCAAGCCGCATAGGGCCCGTAGAAACCGATTTTTTTTTGAAGAAAAAAAAAATGGTGTCTGCTCTCTGCTGTTCTGTTGCTGCATCACACGGCCCGCAAAGCTCTGCACATGTGGCAGTCACGGTACAACAGCAGCCGCGCTGCAAGCTGTTTCCTTTGTGAAAGCCACGGACGGCGTTTGCTGAATGTGTACGTGAATGTGTGCGTGGAGTGTGTGCTGTCACAGGAACACTCTCAAAAGCGAGCGGTGGAATTTGGTGTTTCAAGCCACTCGCTCACCGCGCAGCAACAAAAAAGTACACAGCAGCAGTTCGGTAGCGCTACAGCAACAGCCACGCTTCAACCTCTTGCCTTGGTGGCAGTAGTAACGGTGTATGTGAGTGCGTGGTTGGTGCACAGCAGGAGATCGAATCACGACGGCATTTTCACGTCTAAAGCAACTATCGAACACACATCGTTGGACTCTCTACCAGGTACACACAACAGCAGCAGCTCATACCAGTGCATACTGTTGGAACATTGGAATGCCTCCCCCTTTTCAACTTGCGACAACCCCGCGATATCGTGTCAACCACATCACGAAGGGGGACCATAGTATTTCCCACTACACACACATTTTGACACTGTCCAGGTGGTAACCGCACCTTCGCGGGTTGCCCTTCCACCAGTCGCCAAGGCTGAGCGTCTACAGCAGTGGTGGCAACATAATCTCCGTCCCCTGTCACCCGCTCCCAGGGTTTCCACGCCACCATCGCAGTTGACCTGTTGACCCGGTGGGAGGGAGTCGCGATTAGGTGAACGGCGTGGTGGCAGCACGCCAATAACGCCAGCATAAACCCACTGCCCCCGGCCCGGATGTCTGCCGCTACCAGGACTGCATGGAAAAAAGCGAAATCCGAAATATGGCTTGACCCAGCTTGGACAAAAAGGTTGATAGCGCATACATCGTCCATACGGACATCATTACAGCTTCATTCTGAAGTTCCCCGGCGGTCAGAGTTCGGGTTCGGTTTCAAATCCAAAATTTGAAGTCAAGGCTATGGCAGCCATTTTGTTGTACGAGTACGCATGATAGCTCGGCTAAGGTCTATGTGCCATACGAACCTAGAGAGCTCGTGGGCTGCTGAGGCCGTTCTATCGTTTCGGGAACGTTTTCCATGCATCACTGCTATATACTGCACGGCTTACTTATTAATCCCTTACGATCTTACATTGTTGGACTCGAGCCTGACAGGCTGAGCCTATCGTGTATACCAGGCACGGTACTTGTACCTATTGTACGTTCACTTGAGACTAGAGACAGGTATGTACACCTACGCGTACACCACAGCTGTCGTGTTGCTGTACGAAGAGTTTACGAGCATATTCCGTACGAGCTTACAGCGTTTATCATACCTGTGGTAGGTCGGTTCTAACAGGTTATGAGCCCTGGTGTATACCCCGTACCCGTACTCGTAGTTACTGCAGTATTGTGCGTATATTTAGGGCTTGGGACAAGTACAAGTACACACACGTACACCACAGCTGCTGCACGACAGGCGTAAGGTTATCCCGCATCAGGTATGAAGTACCAGGCGACAGGTATACCAGGTATACTATAGACGAGCTTACAGCTTACAGCTCGATTCTAACAGGTCCTGAGCCCTTGGCTGTACCACCACGTGCCTGCGCTGTTGAACCTATAGTCACAACTTGAGGCAAGCACGCGCATCTACACCACAGCGGCCACCAAGCAAGCCACCCACCGTGCTAGCACAGCAGTGTCTCGGAGTCATCGTTGGTGGACATCTCGGAAAAGAGAGGTATCACACACGCAGCACTCACTTTCCCCCCCAACGCTTGTCCGTAGAAACATCCCACCCCTCCGTTAGCTCCATCGTAGAAAACGAACACAGCATCAGATCTTCAACCACCACTTTGCCCATGAGGTATGCATCCGTCGGCCAGTACTTCCGGTACGCTTGCACGATCCTCGCCATGAAGCCTCTGTCCTTTAAGCACGACTGCACAGCTGTCCTAAGACGGCTTAGTCGCGTACGCTGTATCAGCAACGACAGCGAACACCAACAGCTGTGAGCAAATCAGACTTGCCGCGGATTTCGAACGATTTGAAGGCATGTATAAGTAGGCCTATCTCCATAACAGCCCCGGTTCTCGTCTTCTCTCTGCCCCGCGTGCTACAACTACGTGCTGAGTAATAGGTAAGTGAGGAAGCTGTTAGCAGGTATCATAGCAGGTCGCTCGCCCCCCCAGTTTTACACCAGAACCAGGCTGCAGACGTTGATGGCTGGAAGTTTGAAGCACACCTATATCAGTTCATTGTAATGTGTACAGCTGTATATAGTGTCGCGTCAGCGTATGAGACCAAGAAGCCCAACGCCACTGCTACTGCAACTACTGCGTCCGCGCCTGTGAACCTCTGCAATTTTGGTATGTAGAAGGCAGTAGTCGGTATATTCCGTAGCACCAGGCCCGGGGGGTGCTCTGGAAGGACCTGAAGCTTTCGGTGTGTATGCTTGGGTGCAAAGGGCAAGTGCAACTTCGTTGTCTATCCAGCTTTGATATGACGATAAGAAAACAATCATGACCGTCATGAAGTACAGCAGTTGCCCATTAGCTACCAGCAGGAGTGCGAATACTCGAATACTCAGTGCTTTCTGCTTTCTGGGCAACAATCTGAGAGACTTGTGTGTTGCGCTAGTTACTGCTGCTCTGCTGCTGCTGCTGTTGCTGCTACTGGTTTGCTCTGTGACACGCGTAGGAAAGGAATCAGGTGCATGTTGACGTTGCCTACAAGGTACACCGATCTGCCGAGCCCTACAATATTATTAGTACGCGTAGAAACATCCGTAGGACAAACGAGCGGCCGGTGTACGACGCAGCTTGCAAAGATGAGTATCGACCCTAATATCATCGAACTGATCACCGCTGACGTGCTTGGAGTTATTTTTTCAACAAGTCTTCAGCTACACACCTCGGAACAAAGAGCGGGTGCTCCTACTCGTATAATAGATACGGCGTTTTTTTTTTCCGAACTTTGATGTCGTGGGGGTCAAGTCTTCAGCTAAAGTGTCGCGTGTGGCGGTGGGGGGTGGCCGGGGGGGCTGGGTTAGCCCTGGCCTCTGGGACTCATAGCCTACAGAGAATACAGGACACCTGATAAGAAACAGAAATACCCGCCCAGGGTTGGGTTTTTCCGTTGAGACAGGGTACGTTATACACTATTAATAAGTAGTAACTTGAGTAAAACGTCTCCCGGATTTCTTTCTTTTCTGCAAATATCGCCCTGCCTTTCTTAACACCGTGTGTCTTATGAGGGTCCTGTACTCTACAGCCCTGGGGCAATTTGTCGGTTCACGGGAAAATTGTTCGCGGCGTTGCAGTGGTAATACGCAGCTTGTTTGTGCTGTTGACGAAGCTGCTTGTGGCGTGCATCAAGCAGCACGTAAGCTCTCCAGCGGCTTCGTAGGTAGTTGGTCGGCTATGAAAAAAAGTGCTTGGGGGTGGTGGTGCTGTACGATCGAAATACCACACGGGGTTTGCACAGATGAGTTTCGATTCCGGTATATATTAGCATCTAACAGGATCCCATGATTTCCAATGTGGAGGAAAAGGGGAGCTCCGAGCGAACGGCGCTATTCGTAGCGTGATCGACCACCATGTTTTTTTGGACAAATTACTTCCAACGATGCCTCTGTTGTCCGTCTCCGTGCGTAGGCTCGATGGACTCGTATTTTCCATCAGCTCATCTGTCACTCATTTTGTTTCTCGTTCGGCTTTTTCCTGTGACTAATCGTGCGTAACTTTTTATCGCCCCACGCCCCTGTATGAAGGCGTTTTGGTGGACTCGTCGCCTTCCAAGGGTCCCCCTGTCGTCCATCCCCCGCCCCCGTACATCGACGCTTCCATGAAGTTGTTGCCTCCCCGGCTACACGTTGTCGTCCATCTCCCCTCTCGCCGTGTTTCTGTTAATTTAAAAGCGTGTGTGTTGTTTTTGTAAACTGCACGCTCGTGCTTTTTCTGCGCACCTAACAAGGCGTGGGAATTTTCTGCGATTTGACCGTGCGTGTTTTTTCGTTGTGGTGTTGCGCAGAGCAAGTATCGTGATGCGCTCTCTCGTGATATGCGGCGCGTCCTCCCTGCTGTTTGCTGGCGCACGCGCTTTCACGGTCTCTCCGACAGGTGAGCCTGCTGTTTGACAGCCTTGAGGACGAAAACGCGCACGTGGAGCGTGTCAGCTTGTGAACGAACCCCCGGTAAAAGCTGTGATATTTTGTCGTCTGGGCGCGCTTCATTGATAGCCCTAGAGGACGATATGGCAGCACGTAAAACGTGTTTGCGTGTGAACGCCCACCTCCCCCGGCAATGCAGTTATGTTAGCTGTCGGTGCGCACTGCCTGCAGAGTGAGAGCCTTAAGGCCGCCCGTGGAGCCCAAGCGTGTGGACGATGCCCCGGTACTTTTTGCCATGTGTACTGTCCGCACGTGAACCCTGTTAGCACGCGAACGAACCCCAGGCAGTGTTGCACTCTTACTTTCTGTTTGCGCGCGCTTCATTGAGAGCGAGCAATGTTATCATGTTTATCCAACCTCCTGCGCTTCATGTGGAGCGAGAAACGTTGGCTGAATTGACAATTTTGGATAAGCGAGCCTGCATTTTCACAGCCCCGAGGACTACATGACAGCACGCGGAGCCTGTTAGCGTGTGAACGACCCTCCCACGCAATGCGGCCATGTTTGTTGCCCTTCGCGCTCCATACGGAGCGAGAAGTTGTGGTCAATCAATTATCAGGTGGGAACAGGTGCGCCTCCGAGGGCGGCAGCACGTTGGAGCATGTTTCTCTTTTTCTAGAGCTCTGCGAAAAATATCCCACGCTGATTCCAAGTAGTTTGTCCCAAAAACGCGGTTGCGGTTCTAATGAGGGTAACCATTTGGGATTTGAGAGGAGAAAAGGAAATAAACAGAGGACGATCACCGTGCAGTGTCGTCCAGGCATATTTTAGAAAATGAAATAAGTACACTGCAGCTGTGAGATCGACCAAAAAGAGGCTTTGATTAAAACATAGCTTTGCAAGCTGCGTGTGATATATGTAACATCGAATAGGCTTGATCCATGAATGGGCAGGTTTTGGACAGTCTCTCCTCCTCGATGCGCGTCCGGGCCACGGTCGCAGCCGAGGTTTTTCGAAAGTGGAGGGAAAGCCGGTAGGTGTGTTTCCAGCGGGGCAATTAAGTAGTGAAGTGTCCACAACTGCAGCCGACGAGTTACGGCCACCACTTCTGTGCCACACCCCCACCGCACCCCTCACACCCCCTCGGCGTTTTTTTTTGTGTGTTTTTAATGGTTTCTAGCCTCTTTTCTGGTTCAACAGGAAGCGACACCTGGGGTTCGCTGTATCAACAAGAGGTCACTAGTTGTAAAACTCACCCCCCCTGCACCTACTCCCACCCCACCCACCCCACTCACCTACCCCCCCTCTTCCCACCCCGTTCCCACCCCACCCCGCCCCAACCCAACCCCCACGCCACGCCCACCCCCCGACCCATCTCCCAACCCGTCCCCACCCCCTCCGGCGTAATTATGTTTTTAGGGATCTCCCGCCTGTTATCCACCTCTAGCGCGCACCGCGAGGCAAGGGGCTCGCTATCCTCTATCCCTTCGTTGTCCTCTAGAGACGGGCAGCGCCGGCTGAGGATGGACGCCTCCAGCGACAGCCCTGGAGAAGAGAAAAAAAGCGGTGAGCACTGGCACTCGGGGTAGCCACTGGCCTGTATCCTTCGTGAGGTACGCTTGGTAGCACGCGCGATCGAAGTATCACAAGCAGCTTGGAACGATGAGTTTTGGCGAAGTTCTCGATCTCGCAGCTGATGCGTGTTTTTTTTTCAAACTTTTAAAGAGAAAGCGGTAATTTTGTGGGCGTCCGAGACCAAGGGGGGCGGGGTGGGGTGGGGGCAGACGACACGTTTTGTCGCATGATATCTGAGGAATATACCAAATCAATCCGGGACGATAGTGAACGACGTCTTGATTCTCTTGTTGATTCGCCGTCTTCGGGAAATCATCGCCGAGTCTTGAACGGTGTTCGAATGTATAGCGGCAACCTCATTTGGCGCATCAGCATAGCATATGGCGCCCAACCTCCCGCGTACCGCGTAACACGTTTCGGAAACACGAAACACGTTTTGAAAACACACATATCGTCCAAACGTTTACAAAACTCAAACGCGTCGTCCACACATGAAAAATCACACACATCGCGCAAACGTTTTGAAAACACAAGCATCGTCCAAGCGTTAAAAAGAAAACACCGTGCAACATTGTAAAACTCACCGTCCAGAAGGAGGAGGGCACAGCCCCCCTAAGGCCACCGGGCACGGAGCGGGCCCCGCGAAGGTCAGGTCTCCAGAAGAGGAGGCGTTGTCGGCGCGGATACAGGAGCACCAACAAGCTGCGCCGCGCCTTTCGCACGCAGAGGGTGAGCCGAAGCTAGCAGCTGCATGATTTGTAGATTGACGCAAGCGGTTGGTGAATGTGGGTTGACGCAAGCGGTTAGAGTCGTTTTTTTTATTGACACCCAAAAACAGCGTTGTTTTTGCTAGTTGACAAGTTTAGCAGCGTTTTGTATGCGAATAGAAGCAGCACCAACACGCGGCGGCGCGGCTTTCGCACGCGCGGGGGGTTACGAGGAATAGGGCAGCAGCATACGTGTGGGTTGTCGAACGCGGTTAGCAAGGGTGGACTTTCGCAAGCGGCTAGCAAGTGACGCATGCTACTGGTAGACGCTCGAAAATGTTGTTATTGTCGTTTTTTTGGTCGCTATGCATGGGCCCAAAAGACTTACGGAATTAATAGTCACTACTAGGTACCGTAACGTATAGCGTGATATTTTGATACGCGTAGTTAGTTAACCCTTGTAGAGCTCCATCTGCGTGTTTCGGGACACGTTGCTTTGAATTGTTGTGCGATACCAGCATATTTTGCGGTTGCTGCGCTTACGGTAGCAGCATAATTCCTTGCGTAACACGGCAGTAAGTAAGCAGGATTGTGCTGGATACCAGGACCCGTTCTCAACGCCTTCGCCTTGTTGTTTCTATCTCGCTTGAAAGAGGTGCGAAATCTGATGGAGTACAGCACTGGCTTCGGCGTCCTCAGCACCAACTCCAGGTCGCTTCAAGGGTGAGGAAAACATTGCCTGAGCAGTCCTTTCGTTGATGACGGCTATTCCTGGACGGAATTGCACCTGCGGCGTAGTTAGCCGCGAAATTGAGTTGTTACGCTCAGCCACTGCGTGGCGATAGCATTGGCGGCGGCTTTCGTGGGCCGATGGCCGGTTACATGCGTCGTTGTAGAGCTATTAGTTGTGACTGCTGGCAGCATTTTCTGCTGGCTTTCCAGCGGAAAATATGCCGCCGAGCATGCCATGCGTCTCGTGTTCGCGGGGGTACCCCCTCTTTGGCCGTGCTACAGCGCCGGCTCGTAGGGCGTCAAGCTGGCGCTACTGCTGTAATTTCGGAATGCTTGTTTTTTGTGCATTTGACCTTTATTTTTTTACACTCGACCTTAAGCCCTAACTGTTATCCCCGGGCCGCCTGGGAAGTTGGTAGAATTATGAGCAATTGAAGAGTTAATTGGACTATCAGTCATTTTGGAAGCAAGCTCCGGCTCAGGTACTCAAGTTTGTTGTTATTTATCGTTACGAGATAACCACATACAACGGGAGATGTTGCAATTCTGCGTAGCGAATATGTGCGCGCTCTGGAAGATTCGTTACGTCGGACGTGGAAGGGTGGTCGTATTTTTGATGTAGGATGGTGCGCGAAGGCAGCGGCAGTCGATTTACCAATGTTCATTTTTTGAACGGGACGGAAATCGATCACAGCTAGTCCCCCTCGCTCCCCTTGCGTGCCCCCTTCCTTACACGATGCCCCCCCACCTACGACCCTCCTCAACCCCCGCGATTCTTCTCCAACTACACCCCCCCGCTTCGCGCTTGGTGCAAGCAATGTCTGCCTGGTCGGTGAAAACCCAACATGTTCCGCCCCGACATCGTAGGGAGGGATCTACTGGAAGTAGGAACGGTGCTCCCTCTCGGAAGGGATGCGTGGTCAATGAACAGTCGTCTAAGGCAAGCAACAACTAACTACGTCCCCACCCCACCCCCCCCCGCACGATGTCTGTCTGATCGGTGAAAATCTGATGTGCTCCGTCCCGGCATTGTACGACTGCGGCTATGCATGGCATGATTACACTCCCCCAAAACCCCTCCCACACCTCTCACCGCACCCGCACTCTCCTCAACCCCCCCCGCCTCCCTACCCCCCCCCCCACCCTCGCCCCGCCTTTTTTGTTTTGGCAAGGTACCCCGGCGGTTCCGTTGTGGGGTTTTCGCTTGACGAGAAGGGCCGTCCTCTCTTCGCGTTCAGCTCCATGAGCGCGCACACCGGGGACTTAGCAGCCGATTCGCGCGTGAGCCTGACGGTCACCTCGGCCACGTTCAAGGTAGAACCTACCGCGCCTCGTCGACAGCTAGGAGTTTTACGATTTTCTTTTTCTTGTGTTTGGGCTTTCGTGTCGTGTATATATTTTTTTCGGTTTTGGAGAGGAAATCTGGAACACTGACGGATTTCTAGACCCTTTTTCCAACTTCTTAATTTTCCTACTCTATTCCCAAAAGTTTTGCCCGAACATTGGCGTACCATAGGAAGAAGGGTTAAGATAAGAATGGGTGCGCCTCGTCGTCGACTAGGAGTTTTTTTTTTGTGTTCGTGCTTGTGTGTTGTGTGTTTTCATTTGAAAAGGAAATCTGGAGAAGTGGACGGGTTGTTCAAGTAAAACCCTAGCTCGCCTCGTCGACAGCCCGGCAGTTTCAGCTTTATTTATTATTGTTTTCGTGTTTTGTGGGACCTGTTTTTGCCGTTTTAGGAAACAAGCCTAAAGGGCGGACAGGTTGTTGTGTGGTGAAATCAACGTTGCCCCCCGAAATGCTCTGTGCCGTTGGACTCGAAGAATATCAAATTGTTGTTGAAATCGGTGGCTGTTTGTTTTTTGGCGTATTTTTCAGCCTTTTGTGGCATATGTTCACGCCGATAGTAGCTAGGGGTGCGACAAAATAACTGTGTTATTGAGCGTAGTTTCAACCGTCATATCACACCCCATCTCGACCTCGGATTGCACCGAACGCGGTAGTCGCTCCGCCTTGCTTGCGTTTGCGAGACGAGTACTACGGTGGCAGTAAGTAGTACCTGATTGTCCTGAGATTCGTCACTTGAGGAGCTCTATGTACCTACCTCACCCTGCACCCTGCACCCGCTTTTTGGGGGACAAGTTGTGCGGAACTGTTGTTGCATGTTTTTACCGGTTTTATTTGTAGTAGCGATAGGGGAGATGCTGCTCGCGACGGGCCTCGAAGGAAAAGCGAGTGGATACGTAGGGTGAAAGGTCGATTCATGGGAGCGCTACGCTCGTCTAGGTTGTTCGCTTCTCTTGAGAGTGCCCAGCTCTGCTAAGGCTGTTTATCTTCTCTTTTTCTCGGGCATGTTGTGTTCGAGGCGCTTTTTTGAACTTCCGCCCCTCGCCACGCAACTGAAAGCTGTTGTTGGCCGTGGCCGTGGCCGTGGCCGCCGCGCCCGTTGCCGTTGCCGTTGCCATTGGCGTTGTTGTTGTTGTTGTTGCTGCTGCTGTTGTTGTTGTTGTTGTTGTTGTTGTTGTTGTTGTTGTTGTTGTTGTTGTGATCGCATCAATTCGTCACCATAAACCAGTCCGTGGTCACATCACAGACGCCAATTAATCTGGAGTGGATTCATACCCAAGGAAACAGCCCCCCCCCGCGCGCGCGCTTGGTGCACGCAATGTATGCGTGGTTGGGGAAAACTCGACGTGCTCCGTCCCGGCATTGTGGGGATGCAAGGGTCTGTGACCTTAAGACTACGCCTATGCATGAAATGAATACACCCTCCCCCACTCACACACTCTGTCGCCCTTCTCTGTCGAATCGATTATTTTGCCGGCGCAGGGGGCCGCTGACGGGCGCGTAAGCCTGGTCGGAGATGTACACAAGGTGCGTTCTGCTGCGGTCCCCTACGATAGATGCAGGGATCCCACGGCAGCTGTAATGATCCCACGATAGCCGTGGTGGCGCAGGCGGCGAACGGATGCTGGTGCTGCATCGCAGGACACTGCTCTATTTTTGCTTCTTTCTTTTTTTAATTATCCGGCGGAGTGAATGGATAATAATGTAGCTCAACCAGGCGCTTCTAGATCGTGCCTGTCAGGATACGCTCCGCCATGTTCCATCTTGCGCCCGAGAGCCTGCAGAACCGCTTGCGACGCGTGTTTCAAAATGGGCGGCATGTTTTAGCCAAATTTCTTCTGACTTGTGACCGACGGTATGATACTTGATCACTACTTTTAGTAATAAGCTGAAGTGTTACCCATTGTCGTTAAGTGCCGTTCGTGTTTTTCAACGGAACGTTAGTCCTGTTATTATGATAAAGGTACGCCATCGGCCATGGACGCATCGTCAACTAACTGAGAGTTTATTTTCGGATTGCCCGCATTAAAAAGGCCATGACATCTTCGTACCGTAGTGAGTACGGTTACTTGCAGTGGGCAGGGTTACCCGCAAGTCGTGGTGACCGTACATATGCTACAATTATACCTGGTACCTGGTATCTGGTATGTTATTGTATTTGCCATTGCTTACAGTACCTGAATCCACTTGTACTTATCTATACTTACTATAGTTATATTTGCATCTGTCTACCTGAACGTACCAATCATTATTTACGACACCCCACATCATGATAGGCCATGGGATTATTCTTCGGGTTGCACGAGTTGCACTTTCAGTTTTATCAAAATCGGTACTTGGGCGAGGTAGATAACCCAACAAGTGAGGAGCCTGAGACGAATTAGGTGCTGCCGCTACCCTAGAAGGTGCCTTGCGCCTACCGTGAGCTTCGCACGTGCTAGGCTCCGAAGACAGCACTACGTCGTTTTGACCTGCTGTCTACCCCTCCCGAGTATCCCAGGTGCCGGCCGAAGACCTACCAAGCGTTCGAGAAATGTACAAGAAGAAGCACCCCAATGCGTACTGGGTGGATTTCGGCGACTTCAGCCTTATGCGCATGGACGCCATCAAGGCGTTGCGTTTCGTCGGAGGTTTCGCGATGGCGGGGGACGTTCAGCCTGACGGTAAATATTTTCGTTTTCCCGTTTTTTTGACTTTTTCTTCCTCTCCAGAATTGTTGGAGCCGGTTTTGTTACCACGGACAGATTATAGGGATGTCCTAACGTGAATCAACCACAACAACTGCGTGGTGTCCGAAGTACGTATCCAACGAGGAACCCCCCCCCCCCCCTCGGTACAACCCCACCAGAAACAAATCAAACCATATGATGCTGTCATCCATGTCCAAGAACGTACGCACAATGTGCCGCAGTCCGCCCCACGAGTGTTTTACTGCAGGATGCAGCTCACCCTTCATGCGACTCGCCGAACACCTCACGGCGCTTCGCCCTTGGTGCCAGCAGTGTCTGCCTGGTCGGCGAAAGCCCGACGTGCTCCGTCACGGCATTGCATGGTTGTGAGGGTCTATGGTCTTGAAACTACGACCTTGCATGAAAGTGAATACATCCCTCGATCTTCCACCCCCGATTGTAGCGAGAAAACGATCGCTATCCTAGAAGATAGTTGAGAGATTGAGGGTGGCCACAGACGCCAAAAGAGGAAGGAGATGAAACAAGTTTTTTATTTTCAATGTAATACCTGGTATATTGTAAGAATCGTATTGAGCGCCCAAATGCTGAAGGTATCTGTGTTGGGAGTAGGAACGGTGCCCCGCCTCAAAAGTGATGCGTGATGAATGGTGAAATGACTAAAGGCAAGCAACAAATGAGTACACCTCCCTCCCTCCCTTGCCGCGCGTCAATGCTGCAAAAACCATGACACCTTCGTTTGTGTTTATTTTTAGGTGTGGGCCCCGTAGCGGTGCGGGTGGTACCACACTGCGCGAGCTTCTTGCATTCCGCGTTAGACATTCATAATCCCCTAGCTCAGCAACAAAGGCTGCTCCGAATGGCCGGTTTGGTAGTCGTCGTTTCGTATGGTCACTTGTTCTGGTCCGAAGCCCGAAACGGGTTGTATGTAGCCCGTTTGGGACCCGATGCGTATCGGCAAACATAACGACGAACTCGTCTTTTTGTATCAAGCGAATTCTTTAGGAAGACGAGCGTGACGCAGTACGGGTATCACTGTGCTGCACATGCGTCGCGCACCTCCTTACGTTGCGGTTGGGGCACATCCCCTGCAATGCCGTAGATCGGGCTGCTTCATGTAGCCGTTTCTGTGATCGGCGTTTCGCGCCGTAATTTTTTTCCTTTTATCAAAAGTCCGGAAAGGGTATGGTATTGCAGGCAGAGAGCAGCCTCGAAGAGACCGTAACCAACGCGTTGTTGGCGCCGACCCTTTTCTTGTTAGGCAAAAAAAAGCTAGAACGTGCTGGCAGTAAACCCTTTAGTTTTGGGGGACAGCCTACGTGGACTTAGCGCTGGATTTTGTTTTTGCAATGGACAAAGGTTCAAGGGTCCCAGCATGATCATAACAACCTTCCAGTACACCTGCACAGCCAAGATCGATTTCTTGAATTCGCTGCCCGAGCTCGCCCCTGTTAGCACCCTAGCGCTGGTGGCTTTGGCAATGTGGGCGGAACTTGGTGGAAGGCGTGGCTGTACGCCGCTCGTCGCTGGCCCTGCTGTCGAGATCATGCTGTTGAGAGCATGCTCTCGGTCGGAACCTCTGTTGCTTGGCTTATTTACGACTCTATCCGTGTTGCTGATTCTGCCGCTGCCCATGTTTGCGTCGTGTTTGGACGTGCAGAGTATCTGAACGCCTTGCCCGACGCGGTGGCGCAGTTCTCAACACCTATCATGGAGCACATGAACAAGGACCACTCGGAAACAACCAAGGCTATGATCGAGCACTACGTTACAGGAGGGATGGAGGTGAGGAGTCGAACTAAAGGAAAAACAGCTGCCGCTATGAAGTCGCGCAGTATGATGTGTAGTTTGTCTTCGAGTGGTATGCTTCCGTTGAGTTTTAGGAGAATCATGCAGATTAAGCGTGATCGGCGACGGGCAGAAAAACAGGCACCTCGGCCATCTCGAGAGGGTTCCTGTTTTGTAGCACGGTGCAAATTTGTAACTTGCATTCACTGGAAATAATAATAGCAATAATAATGGGATTACTCAAAGCCAAAATGTCGCACGGCGTGAACCTCTTCATGTCGACGCCAGACGAGGGACTGGGGTATCCCAGGTTCGACTCACGACTGCAACAACTTCTCGTCCTGCCTTTTGTAGCGTGTAGTACACGCCAGGTTGGGGTAAGGTCCGACGGCGAACCAAGCCAGGGAAAAACGATAGAAGTGCCTTGACGCAACGAGAGGTGCTTCCACAGAAAAAGGAGAGTCGACAGTGATCGCTTGTCGGCGGGAAAAAGATATGCCCGACTCTGTCACCTGAATCTACCGAGACACCACGACCACTTTTAGTACAACAAAATGCGATATCCAACACCTCTCGAACAGCTACCGGTCATACCGATCTTCACGAGAAGATATGACTTTGTAACGGTAGAGAGTGTGCCTGCGACCCACAGTAATAGCAATAAAACAGCAACACTATCATAGTAGACGTACATAATAAACTCGGAATAAGGTCTTTGTTCGTGTTTGACCTATCGAAAAAGTTGATACCAAGTTTTATAGTGGGGACAAAAATGAGTGCATTTCGGCGCACGAACAAAAAAAATGGGTAGGTGAAACTTTTTTTTCAAATATGAGTGACCTGTTACTTAGGACCGGACACCTAATTTTTCCCGACCATGATCATTGTCTGGAATGAATCACACGTTCCAGAAAAATAATGTGCTTGGGGCTCTTGACTCACTACGCGTATCATAATGCAAGCAAGCCGTGCATTTAGAGAGCAAACTTGCACCATAGATCAGCGCCGCACGTCGCCAGGCCGGACCTTATGTCCATCTCTCAGCCACGAAAGCCACGAACATAAGGGAAAACGTAAAACACACTGCTGTTGGTATTACTGCTGCTGCTGCTGCTGGCGGAGTCACACGAGGGTATTCGTCTCCGAAAACGACAACGCGGAGCGATGTGGGTTGGTATGACCCATGTTCACTCTCTCGCGCATACCTGGTAGCCCATACCGCAGCCTAGGGCTCGACTTCCACGTGAAATAGTAGTAGTTGGCCGGCAGTAGTCAGTAACCAGATCGGATTCATGCCCCCCATGGAGTGGACATGTACTGTCGGAGGGTAGGCGTGTCAGTGCTAACATTCAACTTCAACGGACGTTCGTTGTTGTCGCGGGTATTGCTCTTTTCGTATATATTGGTACAAGGTTCCCCTTCGGGAGGTGGACACGTGCCTCCCGGGGGCGACGCAAGTCGAATGACTACAACTGATGATGAAGTATTTATGCAGAAGGTGTATATCGGAGGGATGCGTAGTGGAAAGAATGTGGATAATATAAGATATCACAGACATTTGGAGGAGGAGGGTTGGGATATTGCTGAGGCTCGGTGTGATAAGTTATTCGAAAGTCCACTCCGTATAACTGCGTGGCAGCAATTAATTCTACGTTTGTAGCATATGCGTAAGGCTGTGACATGAAGTGGAGATACTCTCCAACACTCGAATATGTAGTAGGTTGAGATCCAGCGACTTCCACAAGTTCTTGATTTGCTCCAGCTAAGATGCTGTCGTGGAAAGTGTTGAAACCTGATCCTGGGATAACGGTGTACAAATTGGTTGTGATGTGGGCAATAATATGTGCACGGACGATGTGATGTAAAGCTGGGTTGTTGTGCACACGACGCGAGATACATCTTAATAAACATGCACCATCACCAATCTCGGGAATAATGGACCATTGACCAGAATTGTTATTGTTGCCGCTGTTGTTGTCTTGATCATTTTCGCTGTCTGATGGGTTTGTACTGCTGTCGCTGCTGTTAGAGGAATCATTGGTGTCAATTTGTTGTGTGTTTCCTGTGTCCAGTATTTTTCCCCGCGCGCTTAAATGTAAAGCAAATGTGGGTGGAGGTTGACCTGTGGCAGCGATGATAAAGTCTGAGTAGACAACGTTGTGCACGTGTGGGACGTTATCAATAAGACGGCCGGGGTGGACCAAGCAAAGTATGTTGTCGCGACATGTTGTCCGACTTAGTGCGACGTAGAGTTGTCCATGACAGAAGACATCGCCTCTGAGATCAAGGCCAACTTGCTGTAATGTTTGTCCTTGCGCTTTGTTTATTGACATGGCGTAGCAGAGGCGGACGGGTAATTGGTAACGGTGGAATGTGATACCACGAGACCCAACCTTAATCTCGAAACAAATGCGTGGGATTTTAACGATAGGTGATCCGTCACAGATAACCTCGACGTCAATAATGCGTCGTGATACACCACGTATGATACCTCTCTTGCCATTGACGAGTCCGTTGTCGAAGTTAATATTTCTAATGAAGAAAACCAGCGCGCCTATCTTCAAGCTGAGATCGTGAGGCGGTGTCCCAGCGACATCTATTCTGTTGAGGTATTCAACAGATACAACATCAGGCATGTCGTCGTCGTCGGTAACTATCTTGTCGGAACTGAGCTGATGATGTATGCGGCCATGCATTTTGTCTAAGATAAAGTTGTTGATGGTGTCGACGTTGTCGTTGGTAGTGGCGAGGATCGCCCTATCGTTGTAAGTACTATGGTCAACGTCTAGCAGATCTGGGTAAACTTTGTGTATGAGGTCTTCGAAGTTGGTGGTACCATCAACAGAGCACACTGTCTGAGAACCGTCGTCGTTGGTGATGGTGTGTTTAAGCGGTAATGCGACAGAACCGTCTTTGAGTTGCACGGGTTCCACCTTGCCTTCTCCAATGGCTAAAGCAGTCTGTGCGTGCGGTAGGTCGTCTTTGTTTCTCATTGACTTGGTCAGCCGGAATCTTTCAACGTGTTTCCACAAATAGGAAGAATGGAAAGCTTGCTCAACAATTTCTACCTCGGTGCCGTACTTGAGAACAGGCGCAACCTGACGCCAATCTCCGCTAAATAGGATTGTCTTGCCACCAAATGGGAGGTCGTTTTGGCACAGGTCTTGCAGAGTTAAGTGCAGTGCTTCCGGTGAATACTTGGAAGACATGACAACCTCATCTTTTGTCTTAGGGTCTACCTTCATGCACGGCGCAGATGGACAGTGCTTTCCGCATTTTTTGTGAATATGGTATGCCAAAACCTTTTCTCTAAGTTTACCACCAGCTATAGATGAGTCTGGCAAGTTTGTCCAAATCCAATCGTCCACCTTTCCTTCTTCCTCTGGGCCGTCAGGGTACATTACTATGATGTGGGCATGTACTAAGCCACGTCCTTGCCATTCCATTACATGCATAATATACTGGGCTCGTCCGAAGAGGCCTTGGCGCAAGTCGGCTAAGAGATGTTTCAACTTGACCTTGAATACCCGGCTGATAAGGTCTGGTCTGTCCATGCCGGTTTGTCCTGGAAGCAGGTTTTCAGTGACCTCAGGCCAGGAAGGGTTGGCGGTGAAAGTGACCATTAATGTAGGAGCACCCAAACGCGCAACAACTGCCATAGCATCTAATTGTTTTCTTTTCCTATTAATATGGGATCCGTGAAAGCTCGCGGGAAGTCGTTTGCCTACTTTTTGTTGAGGTGGCGCGTTGTGAATAGCGTTTTTGGTTGTCAGTCTCTTTTTTGGAAGTTGCTTTTCGATGTAGCTGAGCTTTAGATCGTCTGTTCTTGCGTACTGGTCACATGCCCATTCCTGTGCTACGGTAGATAATCGGTGGAAGACAGGTTCGATCATCAATCGCTGTCTGGCGTAGAAACGTGCATCAACAACATTTCCTGTTGTCGATAGAGTACGGTCTTGTCTGTTTTCCAAGAAGTCACCTGGGGACCAACCGCTGTCTCCACTGAAATACAACAGAGGGTACTGTAACGGGAGGTATGAGCTTGTATAAATTGGAACAAAGCGTGGTTTGTCGCACTCTTTCGCTGGCCCGTTACGTGGATAGGTGTACACGTGCCTTTTCCCTGGTTCGTCAGAGTTGTCTTTGTATAGCAAGGCCGCTATTTCTGTCCTTGCCGTTGGAGTAACGTGTGAGCTTTGTTGAAAAGAAATGCTCATGTTGTCTTCGTCGGAGTTGTCTATCTCGAGAAGAAGTGCGCGATATTGCTTCACCCAAGAGTTGTGCTGGCGTAGCTGTTGAGCAATAAATATTACTGTTTCTCCGTCAAGATGAAGAGAACGGCCGGTATTTTGTAGCTCGTGATCGTAAATGTACATGCGAGCGTTGTTTGTGACGGTATTGTTGTAGGAATTTTTAAAACTGTCCATGATACGATGGTATGGCCTTCCGTGAAGTTTCATCATCGATGGCCCCTTCATCGTGACCCAAGCCTTGCCAGGGCTAGCACCAAGACATGTGAAAGAAAAAAGATTGTTGTATCTTCTTTGATTTCGGAAAAACTCAGGAGAACTGAAAGCGTTCAAAACACCGGGAGGTAACGGCTTAAGCCTATGCACAACGTACTTGCCGTGTCCGCAACAGTTTATACTCTCTTCTTTCCACATTTTTGCGCAACAAAACTTGCAGGTCTTGTTCCGTTCGTCGCTCAAACTCAAGTACTTGAATTGAAAAGTCGTTGGTAACTGCACATCTAAATTGCGGAACCTCAAAACACCACGCAAAGAAGAGTCATCTCCCCTTTCTCTACCTTCACTCATCAGCCTGTTCAGCCAAAGATGGCAGGTCTAAGTCAATACACTAGGCTCATATACTAAGTCGATGGCAAAGAGGAGACTTTTCCCCTCAATGCAAGAGCCTCCACGGCTCAGGAGAAGTCAAGGTTGGTGCCCTTGGCGAGCGCCTGGCGAGGCTTCTTGGAGCTGGCCTCCTCGAAGGCGGCCCTGACCGCGTTCTTGGCGGCGTTCTTGGCGCTGAACTTGGCCTTGCGCGCGTCAGCGGTGGCGTTGACGGTCGCCTCCCACTCCTTGCGGAGCTTGACGGCGCACCCGATGTGGAACGGGGTAGCGCTCTCGGCGACGAGCTGGTCGGCCTCGAGGATGGTTGGGTCGTCGCGCTTGCACTGGCGGCACCTCTTACCCACCTAAAGAATTTGTACAGAGGAAATCAAGGGCAAAATGGGTGTGGAGGGAAAGTGTGATTGTTGAGTGTAATCGTCAGCCATAAATAAAATCTGGCAGGCTTTACCTGTTGTGTGCAACTTGAAAGGAAAATAAATTTGAAGGAAAATAATTTTTGAACAAAGTTTGAGGAAAGTGGACAGGTTCTTGTCTCAGAAAAGATGTAGCATGTGACGATGAAGCGTTTATTTTTGGTGCTCAGATGGAAACGAAAAGCAAAAACAGGAGCGGAATACGTGTGTATTTTAGAAAGTAACACCTGATACAAAGACAAAGGAAAAATATTGCTCTACAGCAGCACCAAGAGCAGGTTCACACAAAGCAACATGATTGATGGGCAGCGTGTGGTATACCATATGACGAAAAGGCGCAAGCATCAGAACACGAAAAATATGTACTTTGTGTGTACTTACGTCCTCTTCTCCAGCGAGGCGGACGTTGGTGTGGACGCCCTCGGCGTCAGTGGCGAGGAGGCAGTCGCCGATGTGCAAGCACCAGTTTGCCCACTGGGGGGGCTCGCCGCTGTCTGTTGGTGGGCGAAGGGTCACAGGGTATGAAAGTATAGTGAGTAGTGGAACTCTTACAATAGGGTTGGTTGTAAAAAAAATCACAGAGCAAAATCGTGTGTAATGGTAAATTCAGAATATTGGCGGATTATTGTCTTTTCTGGATGACAAATATTGGATATTTATCAATATACGAAGTATCTATGAACGTATGGTGCTTCAATCTTACGTAAAATATAGGGTATAACTTGATGTAGTATGTGTGAAAGATAACAACGGTGTTTGTTTATCTATGCCAACGTACACGAAAAAACGTGCGTTGAATCAAAGGCTATGGCATACCAAAGTTGTAGCACTCACTAGGGATGGCGTAGGCCCACACGCACTCTCCAATGATGAGCTCGCCAGCGCAGAACCAGCAGACCTTGTCTCCGTAGCGCACCCTCAGGCCGGAGAAGGCGCAGTTGCCAGACAGGAAGCGACGGCAGACGGGGTAGTCCTGTGTTTACATAAACACAAAGGAGTGGGAATGTTGTACAGGTGGTGTAAGCGTGTGATCGCAGAGAGAGAAAGGATGATCAAGATGAAGATATATGTAGTTGGTGAAGACGCGGAAATACGATGCGAGTGGCAGGCCTTGGTGGTGAAGGTCTGTAGGAAGGAGGGCAGGAATGAGAATGGACTGGTCTTTAGGCCAGGTCACAGGAAAAAAAAAAAACAGCGTTCGTACACAGACAAAAAAAACGCGTGTGTGTGCTGAACTTTCGGTGGCGTGGGATCACTTGAAAATAGGCTGGTCTGTAGGGCCAGACCACACGAAAAAAAAACACAGGTTCCCACGCAACTATAACAAAAAAAAAACCGTGACTGCTGCATGTGTGCCGAACTCTCGGAGGCGTTGTGCAAGCCATGTCGTCTGTCTGTCTGTGTTTGCGAAGCGCGCAGCCAATTTTTTCTTCACAGAGTAGAACAGCCGCCAAAATGAACTATGCTACCAACCAGTTTGGTGTTTACTCTATTCCCAAACGTGGACGCACACGGATAGTTATATCTATCAAGTCTCGCTTGTTTTAGCGACAGCTACTACTGTATGTTTGTAACATGCATTGATGTGAAGCATATGTGTTTTTAGTCGAAGAATTGAAACTATTCCTCCTGTGGTGTTTGGTGAGAGTGCAAGAAAAAAGAAAAACGCGTACGGCTGACGGTAGTTATATCTGTCAAGTGTCGCTCGTATTAGCGATAGCTACTACTACTGTATCTTTCTGTACTGAATGCATATGAAGCGTAGAACTGAAACTATTCCTGTGTTTGGTGAGAGTTCAAGAAAAAAGAAAGATAAATTTGATGGAGACAAAATAGAAAGAGGTAGGTTATTGTTGCATGCAAACGCTATGCTTATTTATGAAAGGGACACACCTGCTTCTTGGGGTTGCTGTTGGCCTTGAGCACAAGAGCCACGCCGCAGTTGTCGCGGGGGCAAGCGTAGTCGAGGTCACGCTCAGGGGGAACGGGCTGGGAGTCGGGCGTGGTCCGGACGATGACGATTTGCTTGCCCTTCCTGACGAGCCTGATGGTGCTCGGTGACGACGGAGGTGCACGTGGGGCAGGCGTGGCCGTGGACGAAGACGGCGTGTCCTGGAGTGGCTGTATGGCCTGGGTTTCTACGCCCACCCAGGCCATACAGCCACTCCAGGACACGCCGTCTTCGTCCACGGCCACGCCTGCCCCACGTGCACCTCCGTCGTCACCGAGCACCATCAGGCTCGTCAGGAAGGGCAAGCAAATCGTCATCGTCCGGACCACGCCCGACTCCCATTGTGCTATTTACACGGACAATTTAAATCTTTATGATCTAAATTTATATCACCGCTTCTCGTTGTGTTGCTCAAAACACGGACACTTTTTCTCTATCTAGCGACCTGGTGGAACTTTTGTGTTCAATGTCCAAACGAGCACCAAGAGTATACATACATATTGCTCACATGACAATAAACTCTTAGAGTCTATGGACTACGTGCTGCTTGCTGGTGGTGCTCTATTGTAAAACCGCTGTGTATGTTCTTTTGATGAGAGTAAGGTCTTGTGTATTTATTCTCCTCGGTCCATCCAGAAAAAAATCCCGTTCTCAATAAAATTTGATTTTTCATGATCTATATATTATTGCCGCTCTCTGCGGTTGCTTGCTGCTTCTGTGATCGTAGACAGTTTATACCGATGTTTGTTGCCGATATGGTCTGTTGTGTGCACATCGTTACTTTTGCTTGAGTTGTGTTGCTACTTTATATCTCTTTATACAGGTTTCGCTACTGCTGTATGGTAACCACCGTGTCAATTGTGAGGGAGAACTCACAGTAATGACATAGTTCACGTCGTTGCTCATATGACTATAAACTCTTAGAGTCTATGGACTACGTGCTGCTTGCTGGTGGTGCTCTATTGTAAAACCGCTGTGTATGTTCTTTTGATGAGAGTAAGGTCTTGTGTATTTATTCTCCTCGGTCCATCCAGAAAAAAATCCCGTTCTCAATAAAATTTGATTTTTCATGATCTATATATTATTGCCGCTCTCTGCGGTTGCTTGCTGCTTCTGTGATCGTAGACAGTTTATACCGATGTTTGTTGCCGATATGGTCTGTTGTGTGCACATCGTTACTTTTGCTTGAGTTGTGTTGCTCCTTTATATCTCTTTATACAGGTTTCGCTACTGCTGTATGGTAACCACCGTGTCAATTGTGAGGGAGAACTCACAGTAATGACATAGTTCACGTCGTTGCTCATATGACAATAAACTCTTAGAGTCTATGGACTACGTGCTGCTTGCTGGTGGTGCTCTATTGTAAAACCGCTGTGTATGTTCTTTTGATGAGAGTAAGGTCTTGTGTATTTATTCTCCTCGGTCCATCCAGAAAAAAATCCCGTTCTCAATAAAATTTGATTTTTTATGATCTATATATTATTGCCGCTCTCTGCGGTTGCTTGCTGCTGCTGTGATCGTAGACAGTTTATACCGATGTTTGTTGCCGATATGGTCTGTTGTGTGCACATCGTTACTTTTGCTTGAGTTATGTTGCTCCTTTATATCTCTTTATACAGGTTTCGCTACTGCTGTATGGTAACCACCGTGTCAATTGTGAGGGAGAACTCACAGTAATGACATAGTTCACGTCGTTGCTCATATGACAATAAACTCTTAGAGTCTATGGACTACGTGCTGCTTGCTGGTGGTGCTCTTTTGTAAAACCGCTGTGTATGTTCTTTTGATGAGAGTAAGGTCTTGTGTATTTATTCTCCTCGGTCCATCCAGAAAAAAATCCCGTTCTCAATAAAATTTGATTTTTTATGATCTATATATTATTGCCGCTCTCTGCGGTTGCTTGCTGCTGCTGTGATCGTAGACAGTTTATACCGATGTTTGTTGCCGATATGGTCTGTTGTGTGCACATCGTTACTTTTGCTTGAGTTGTGTTGCTACTTTATATCTCTTTATACAGGTTTCGCTACTGCTGTATGGTAACCACCGTGTCAATTGTGAGGGAGAACTCACAGTAATGACATAGTTCACGTCGTTGCAGCGGGCACATATACACCGCGCCCGCGTCTAGCAGTGCGGGAAATTTCTCTCGCAAATACATTTTGATGCCACCCCGATGTACGTGCGAGGACTAAAGTTCCACCGTGTGTGTAGTGTGTGGTTGCTCGGGGACAGAAGTGTCTCACACGTACGTACGTGTTCGTTTACCCAATGCGTTGCTTCTGCATCTTCTAACGTACACCTATGTGTTCATTTACAATGGAGGGAACTCGTGTGTACGCATATAAATTATTCGTGTGGGAAATAACATCTCGCTGCTTGTCGAAGAAGGCCCTACAAACTCAGGAAACATCCCGCTAGAACTCCTTCGTTGAGCAGAAAACATCCCGCTCTTGTCGACGGAAACATCCATCGTCTACTGCTGTGCTTTCGGGCCGGGCCAGGCTCTGTTCTACTTTGTTTGTTTTAAGGTTTGTCGTCTGTTCTAGTGTGGTGTCCGACAGACTCGTTGTGTTAGTATGTACAGCAGTAGTGCAGCATGTTGCTGGGTGCGGCGTACAGCACAGCAGCGTGAACGTGTGTGTGTCAAAGACAAAAAAAATGCTCCGCACACACACAAAAAAAAACATGCCAACGCCTCTTCCACTTTTTTGAACTTGGTACCCCGCAAAATAGAGCCAGTTTCGGCGGCTTTCCGCGGCCATAGCTCGCGCCACGGACGTCCCATGAGCCCGGCACACGGCTGATAATATACCGACGGGTAGTCTGATCGCATTGCAGAAGAAAGCACACCAAAAAACTCTGCGCCGGCGGAGAAAAAGGGACGGACTAGGCAAAAAAAGCAAAAAGGTACATATGCATATGTCAGGTATGCAGTAATTCATAACTAGGGTAGTAAGAAAAGCAGGCTTTTAGTTACAAGAGAACAATATTCGGGAGCCTTTATTATACTGAAGTTGGTGCAGAACACACCCTCTCAAATGATAAACCCGATCTGGGTCGGCATTCCTGTCTCTTACGCCCATACTATTTTCTTATTATGCTCTATTATAGGTAGGTTATCTTCGAGCCTGGTATAGGTCAGTTTCGCGAGTTCGAGCCCCCGCGAGTGCAAACTCGTATACATTCGTGGGGACTTTTTCTTGTGCACAAATTGACTTGCGGAAAGCGCGAGAGTGAGTTAACAACACTCGATACAAAGTCGACGAGCAGTGGGATTGCGGAACGCTATGCGCGATAAAATTTGAAGGCAAGAACCGGGGGGAAGGGACGACACCTGTGACCACGGCTTGTCCAGAAGCTGGAAAGTAGCATTGTGCAAAAAAAAAAAAAAAAAAAAAGGTGTCTGCACTGCTGTATGCAGCTCAGCCCTGCCGTCGGCAATCTTCAACGAGGTCCGTTTAGAGGCCACCCAATGCCATCCGGGCCCGCGCCGGCGCTGTATAATGGGGTCAAGTGGGAGCGGGGCGGTCGTCGTGTGACTAAAGCCATGTGCATGCCACGTGGGCCATTGGGTTACTATTTTCTGGCCTGAACAAGCCCCGTGTGCCGAACGTACAAGGATTCACGGGAAAACCGTTTTTCGAAGAATTTTACGCTGTTAATCTGAGACGAATTGGCGACCTATCCCCTCCAAAACGCTATATGAACGAGGTACGCATATGACGACATTTTGGTTAACCGACCGCGAATTGTTTAGACATACCTCTTACCCCAGAGGTTTGTACCTGGTATATGTCTACAAGTACTGCTTCTGCTACTGTATATACTAACCATGATATTATTGATGGGATCCATACAACAGCGTATTATTGTAGCGTTTTGCCTCTTGCCGTTCTCGAGGTGGTTGATCTGAGCTTGTGTTTCGCATGCTTTGATGGCACTATTGATAGGTGGACTCGACGATGGCATAGCGGGCAGCCTGTGTATCGGCACGGAGTGTGCTTCTCCTGATTTGCCGTTTTCGCCATGTTTCGTTGAAAACATGAAGTTAGTAGTAGATGCAACTACTGGGGGGGGGGACCACTTCACCATTTTACTGCTACCAAGTATGTCACACGAGCTCAAAGTGTTTGCCCCCCCAACACGTGGGTGCAGTTATGACCGGCTTTTGCTATGCCCCATCGGCATTTTACTCACCGGCTACTGCGTGTACTGCAGTATATCTTGGGACTATTGTGTGCCTGGTGTTGCACTTGGAGAAAGTGTGGGCCGTCTAGAACGGCATCTCTAATGTGTTCTGCTCTATGAAGGCATTTCCTTTGGCTGGCCTCCGCTTGTGTCGAATTGAAAAGGCTTTGCGACTTTCCAATCGTGTTGCACCTGGTACCCGGCACGCCGCGTGCCCTTCTCCCCCAACAGCTCACGGCGTTTGGCGCCTTGTGCACGCGATACCCACCTGCTCGGTGAGACCCCGACGTGTTCTGTCCCGGCAGGATGCGAAGGTTTATAGTGGTACGACTCCGGCGATGCGTGTAATGAATACCCCCCCCCCCTCCCCAACCCTGCCGGTGCTTACTCAACCTGAACGTACAGGTGGCATCGGCCAAGATTACGGCCGTGGACCGCCTGGGCATGTACGTGCTCGTGGGCATGAACGACGGTCAGTCGGGAAAGATCAGACTCCCGTTCCCCCGGCCGGCGGAAGACCGCAAGGATGTCAAAACCCTCATCGTCGAGATGACGAATGTGGCTATGGCTTAACCTTTAGAACGAATCCCCTCATTTTTGGAGACACAACTACGTTTTGTTGAACGAATCCCCTCATTTTTGGAGACACAACTACGTGGAATTTATGTAAAGGTTGTTGTCCAGTAGTGGAAGGATTGGTGCTGTTCCAACACCATGTGTGTTTCCTAGTATTCTCAAGGATGTTGTCCCCATATTGGGAGTTCAGTTTGTGTAGCGGTTACACGGAAATTGGGCGATTAGGAGCCGTTTAGAGGTGGTATTAACGAAGACGGACTGGCATGCTGTCGTCTGCGCAGGACGCCTCGGCCCCGAAAGTGTTCACCGCACTGGCTGGTTGGATGCGTTGTCCTATACAATTTGACACCGACGAATGTACGTTGGAGCGCGCTGGAGATTGCGAGGGTATGTTCTAGCACCGACCGTAGGTAAAGTGTTTGGCGCCCCGTGAAACGAGTGGGAGAAAAATCATTTACTGTATAGCCTTACGAGACGACGCCTACGGGACGATATTTAGAGAGATACAGCCCAAGCGCGTGGGTGACGTTCTATCCTGGCGTTTTTGCAGGCGGATGGCATTTTGATTGGTACAGTGCTTTCTACGCTGAATAAGTTTCATACTCGACCAAGTGATTAAGCAGCGCATTGGAGAACAGCACGGCAACGCTCATCGTAGGCTCTACATTATTGTACTCTGCATTTTTTCTTTTTATCCGACCAAGTGGTAAAATGGCAACAAGTTGAGACGATCGGCCCCGACCGACAGGCCAGTTTTTACATTCCTGGTGAGCACGGAGCTCGAGCGACATCCACGTCCGGTTAGGGCCAGTGCCACGGAATGGTCGGTGTTGTTTTGTGTTGTTCCCCAATTTCATTCCCGAGCAGCGTATGAAACGAATCGATGGCGGGTTATTTCGGGTTCATGCTGCGATAGAAGTAGCACCTATCTTTTCTCTTTGGAGCCGTCTACCTCACCCAACCAACTCTTGAAAAATAGTGAAAGTGCAACCCGATGAACAACTTTATGCCTTATATAGATGCATGTGTGTTGATCCCTACGAAGCGTAGAGGGCTTACCCGTTGAGCTGACAGTAGTGGGGTAGTGAAGTCACCGGTATGAAGACAAGTAAAACACGTAGATATATTACGTTGCTCCTAGCCAAGGCACATCGTGGAGAGTAGAAGGCTCACTCGGTAGAATAACAACGAGGAGTGACGGCAAAATAGCCGCAATAATTCCACCATCCCGATATCGCGCTATCATGTAGCCAACCCATCACTGGAAACCCCTACTATACTCAACCGTCATCATATCCGTATCAGATCCAGGCATACAATCAACAGCCTCCCTGCTTCATAAATAATACAGCATGATGCTATATTATCATAATATCATCAGGGTAAAACGATTCAATAAAGAATACGGTAAATCAATATCCTCACAGTACTACTGTGACAAGAAAGATTGCAGCAACATAGTCCTTGAACATCACTCCATAAATCTAGACACAATTCAGGGACATATCCAACATCAATCTTCGAGAACATAAGACCTAAGTAAAATCCCCTGTCCAAAAACGAAAAAACTCAAATCCGAAATCTATAGACCGAAAACTCAAAAGACGGGCCTATAATCAGCACTCAGCTTTCCTTATAAAACGGTTATCAGCTCCATAGAATAGGGCTGCCTACAAGTGTGATCGGACAGCAGTCTCAAAAGCTTACTTTCGAATTAGACAAATGCCTCCCGGCTGGGTACATACTAAAAATCCGTTCACATTCCAAATGCTTAAATGCAGAGCAAAATATTGCCATACTAGACAACGCAATCGCGAAAAAGCATTATCTCACAAGTCATGAAACAGGTACTTGCCGCCCAAAATACCATGCACTCTTAAAATTAACAGTACCAAAATCCAGCTAATATATGCAGAATCCTTATTCACTTAAACAAAACAATCCAAATCAGCTCGCGAAAAAGTTAGTCGCTCTCGGGTTCAGACGTATCGAACCCGTCGAGCTTGAGACCTTTTCCCTACTGAACGAGCCTTATTCCTCTTAAGTGGTCAAGCGAATCCTACCACGCACAAGCGGTAACAGGTGGGCGTGACCCCTCCTTGCGGGATAAAAACTCAACCATTCGGCTCAGCTGGGTCTCATTACGGGGCTAGCTGAGAAAGCCATAGACTGATTACGCAGGAATGACCCCGGGTAGTTTACCTGAACCGTTGCCGTCCCCAAATCCCAGAATTCTCATAATTCCAATAATAATATACGCCGTATCGTCCATCATCGGCAATCCAATACTGAAATGATGACGGAAAATGTAAAATATCATTATCGAACTATATCAAATTCCGTAGTTTGTCACTATGTTTCAGAGTTGACTCGACAACTGTTTGATGCCGGTATAGCACGAATTCAACAGCGTGTTTCTTTCTGTTTCAGAGTACCGAAAAATCAGAGCGCAAACGCCTCGCTACAGGTGCCGAGGTTGCTATATCGAGGGTCAAGTTATTCCGCATGTTTCTTCCCGGAAGAGCGAC
The DNA here is from genome assembly GCA_012845835.1 of Undaria pinnatifida. NCBI lineage: Eukaryota > Phaeophyceae > Laminariales > Alariaceae > Undaria > Undaria pinnatifida. The sequence goes on from JABAKD010000004.1 coordinate 9,789,713, forward strand.
ACGTAGTATCACAGTGCTGCAAGAGTGTTAGTCCAAGCTGCTACTTGATAAGCTACCGCGATGAAGAAATAACGACCCTTTAAACTGTTTGGGAACCTTCACTAAAACGCGTACATAGAATACGGTATCAGGTAAATTCCATGACAAACGCAGGAATATTGGCCATTTTCTTCTGTACTCAAAATGCTCGTATACTACGTACATAAAACGTTTGAGTACCTGTGGAAGTCCTATAAAAACCTCATAATCTAGTCTACCCCATTCCCCCTGCTCAATTGTTTTTGGTCCGGCACACAGATGCTGCTCACCATAACACTCTGCACACGCGCATGATAATGGCGGGGGGAGTTGAGGGGGCGATCTAACGAAAGAGGGCTAGAACATAATCAAAAGCCTATCATAAATCGTTATCAAGCAAAGCATGTCAGACTACAATATCATATACAGACTACAGTAGGCATAGCCGGGACAAGATAGGGATGGAATCTTCTGTTTAACGAGAAGAACACATCCCGATATGTCCAACACATATTGCATTATAACACGTGAGTAACACTATACTTCCTCACTACCGGTTTTTGCATTTCGTGTACCGCTCTGCTCTAGATCGCTGTTGAGGTTGACAACCAACTATTCTCGAAGTAGCCCGCATTATATAAGACAACCGAACTACCACGTATGTGGCATCATCTCTCGTGCGTACCCGAAATATAATACTGCTGGTACTAGCCATACCCATACAGTTGTCAACCGTCACCAATTTATCTGTAAAACCGGATGACATATATCGTACCAGGCATTTTATTATGGAAATACACGGCACACAACCAAAAACAAACATTATGTTTCGGAGATGGCGAATTCGTTATCAATTCCTTCCCTCTTTGGTGCGTGAGGGTGAATGGATTATTGATTATTATGTTTGCTGATTCCTACGATGCGTAGAGGGCTTACCCGTTGAGCTGACCGTAGTGGGGCAGTGAAGTCGCCGGTATGAAGACAAGGAAAACACGTAGACTACATAGTCACTACGTTGCTCCTAGCCAAGGCACATTGTGGAGAGAAGAAGACTCACTTGGTAGAAGAACAACGAGGAGTGAGGGCGAAATAGCCACAATAATTCCACCATCCCGATATCCCGCTATCATCTAGCCAATCTATCACTGGAAATCCCTACTATACTCAACCGTCATCATATCCGTATCATATCCAAGCATATAATCAACAGTGCACAAGGAACAATGCTCCAAAAACAAAAAAGTCCTTCAGATGATACAGGGCTAGGGAATTCCGTCATGCAAAAAATAAAGTAACCAGAAAGTGCTAACCTCTATCGTAGCACGCGCCTGCGCGAAATTGTACAGCGCACAAGCTTGAGACTTGGAGAAAAACGTAGCCACTCGAGCGCAATGACCCTGGGCATCTGAGAGAAAAGCTCCAAGAAGTGCCCCCCCTACCATGGTTTTGATGTTAACCACCGTTGCACCGCGTTTCCTGCCTGGCACATGCTCATTCTGTGGATATTTGCAATACAAAGCAAGCGCGGTGTTCTAGGCTCCAGTCGCTGCCACAAAGTGGTCTTGTTGTGATGGTGGTCTTACACTCGGCGACACTTATCGACGACCAGAAATATTGCCCGTGTGCGCTTCCAACAATATTGCAGCCAGCTGTGCCCTCCACGCCGTCTAGTACATTCACTTGTCGCGTTGGCACCCCTCGGGTAGGACGTGCAAACGGGTCTTCGCATCCCCTGCTTCCCACACGGTTCACGGCTAGGCGAGAGTTGCCTGTGTTGCCCGCACGAAGTGTAGAGAAAACATGCGGTATCGTGCAACCACCTGGCAGGTTTCCATGCGTATTGGTAACGAAAGTAGTGGAAAACATCATCAACTTCGTCCGGGCGTTAGTACGAAAACTTTCGTCAAACGACAGTCTGCACCCCCCGGCGGTAGTAGGGGCCGGTGTCTTGAAAGCTGTACAAGGGATACTGTATTTTGTTGTAGTATATTGGAGGCTACCCTTCTCCTGTACGAAATGTTAGTCCAATGAGGGGTCGTGGTTGTGTAAACCCGGTCGGAAACCACGTATTATATGCGCTAAGCACAACATACGGCCAATCGGATCGATGATAACTGCTTGTTGCACGAATCGTTGGTCAACTGCTCGTCTTCATGACATGTTTCCATCAAAAATATTCGCGGACAAACGACTGCTGCCTGGGCGTGTGATTGATTCGCACATTGCGTGGTCTATCGCCCGTGGTCCAGCTTGTTGTCCCGAAAAAAAAGTGTTTGCAAGTACAGTCGTGGTCCCTCAATTGTGCGGTACCCTGGCAGATGACAATGCCCGCACTAAAGTGAACCCCGCGAGCTACCCCGGGAAGGCGCGGGTTCTATGAGGCAAGGTCGTGACCAGCGAATTTCAGCGCATTATCATGGGGCCCCGCACTAAAGGGTACCGCACCAAGGCGGGTCCACGACAGTACGGAAAGTACAGGGGGAAAAGCGTACGGGGGTCTCAAGATGGCGGCATGACAGGCAGTTCCTCGGCAGTCTCGGGCAATTGTACAACCGCAAAGACGAGACGATGCACACTGTGTAGAGCTACTGTAGTTTTGATTGTTTGTGTACTCGCAGTTTCAATTCTACGCAATGCACGGCATAAAAAACAATAGCAGCAACCTGGTCCTAAGTACAGCAGCCTGGCAAGTAGTACCAGATAGTCGGAGTCTATCTGCTGTGAAGTAAGAAGTGCTGCCCGAATGATTTCCGGCGGTTGGCAAAATACAGTACAGGACGCTTTTTCGTAATAAGAAACGAGTTCATACCCAAGCCAGCCTGAGGTTTACAGGAAAATTGTCACATTTTTTCGGGGGTCTTTATACTGTAGTTAATGCAGTTAGTGCAGAGCTCACCCTTTCTCAAGTAAGAAATCCAGTCTGAGACAACATTCTCGTTTATTATTTTAGTAGGTGTCCATTATTGGACAAAACACACAAAGGTGTAGTAACTGGTTGGGTTGCTGTCTCAGGGTCCTGAAAGGGGGGTCTTGCGGACCCGTTCAACATCAAGAAGAAGCCTTACCATGCTGCACGCACGCATTGCCAGCATGGTCAGTCGTGGTCCCGCTATTAATAGTGCGGTGTGAAGGGGTTGTGGCCATTTAGCGCGGGGCCCCAGTATAGTGCGAGGATAATCGCTTGCCACGACCTCATGCTCGTGTATCGCACTTTCCCGGGATAGTTCGGGGTCCCACTTTATTGGCGGGCATTTTAATCCGGCAAGGCACGGCAGTAATGTGGGGCCACGGCTTCATGCCGACAGCGAACGTTGCCTGGTTTTGTCCGTACGATGATGAAACGAGAACATGAGCGATGGACGATGTTGTCAGCAGTTAAATGTTTAGTCGTATGGCGGCGAAATCACCACCAGTTGGATACACCGTGCAGATGGGGGGGGGGGGGGGGCAAGGAGAGGTTCCTGGTATACAGCTGCTGTACAATGAACAACAGCCAAGCCATAAAGACACCCCTCACAGCCAGTAGTTTAGCGCGGCCTTCGGGAAGTCAGAAAATCGATGCATGTCGGGTTTTGCACATACGATGTAAACAGGAAAACACGGGCGACGATGTTGTTGGCAGTAGGGGCAGTTCTATTTTGGATCATTCGACGGCGAAGCGGCCAGTTAGCTTGATACCGTGCAAATGGGGGGGGGGGGGGGGGCAATAAGGCACCTGGCATACAGCTGTACACGAACATCAGCCCAACCACAAACGCACTCCTCTCTACATCAGCTACTCGTGGCCTTCGGGAAGTTTGCAGGTCAATGGGTTTGTACGTGAATAATGCCCAACACGAGCGATCTTGCCGGCCGTTATGCTTTGGATCGTATGGTGGTGGCGAAACCGCCAGCGGGATACCGTGCAGCAGCTGGGGGGGGGCGACGGAGGTAGTTCACTGTACAGCGGTGCACGAGAAAACAGCCTAACCACAAACATATCATTTTCGGATGCGCATGATTCCCGAGAAGAGTGCATGTCGATGCATGCCGGGGGGACGATGATGACGCGAGAGCACGAGCGTTTTTGTGGGCAGTTATATCTTTTTGCATCTTATATGGCGGCGAAGCCGCCGGTTGGACACCGTTCAGCTGCGGGGAGGGAGCAAAGAAAGGAGGTATACAGCAGTTGCACGAGAAAAACAGCCGCACCACAACGGCATTCCTCTCTAGCTACGTGTGGCCTCCCGAGAGTTTGCAGGTTGGTGTATTTTGCTATTGGTGTATTGGCGCTTGGTGGCACCGCAAAAACAATACGTTGGATCATCAGTTTCGTGGTGCCGGCCAGTCGAATCGAATGCAGCTGCGAGAGGCGGGGGGGTGGGAGCCAGACGAGAGACAGTGGCAAGAAAATAGCAGCGCCATCACAAACAAGCGTTCTTCAATTGTGCGTGGCCTTTGTGAAGCCTGCAAGTCGATGCATGCTGCAGTGTGTCGTGAGTGCTGGTATTTGGCGCCTCTTTGGGAGGTAGGTAGAAAGACCGCCCGGTTTACAACCGAGCTGGGAAGCATGACTGTTGGTTACCGTCATGGGGTGGGAGGTCGATGGGCGTGCTCGTCCGTGCGGGGGCGTCGATCTCCAGCCTGGGGGTCGTGTACTGGGCGGGAAGCCTAGCAGAAGAGGACGCCAATCATAGCAGCTGCAGCGGCTCAGCGACTTCTAGCAGCTGGCATGAGCGCAGCGGGAGCAGGGAGCACAACACACTAACGGCAACTAAAAATCCTGGTCCCTCATCCCGCCACCATCACGCTTTTTAACGCGTGTGAACTCCCATCACCCAAAATTCTCCACGCTCCTGTTGACAAGTTGAGAGTGCACGGCAGGCATCAGTAGCATTCGCGACCTGCAAACGCTTGCCAGTGAATCCTTCTAGCCTACGGCCGCATCAGCTGGTGAATCTTGCAACCCCTAGGGACTCGTGCAGGTGAAAACCCTTGGCCTTGTCAGCTTGGCGCGCAATAAGAAGGTTTCTAGCACGTATACCTTCAGTGACAAAATGCGGCTTGTATACCCTGACCCACTTGCTGCTTTGCTGTGCTGCTGCGTTATTAGATGTACGAGCGCCTGTGTTGGTATCACTTCGGTCACCCACATCTGCTGTCTTGAGTGTTGGCGTGCTTTCTCATAGACTCCTTGTCTCATTCAGAGGTCCTCGCGCGATAAGGGTTCCTTGAGTTGCTTTCCACAAGGATGGCGAGACGTTCGGTATTAAACTGACTGCACACGTCGCCACTTGCTTTCGTTGTTCCGCGGCCGTCTGCATCGTGGTTACTCCGCATTCTCAGCAGCGTGCTTGCTAGGAATGCCTGAACCAAAGACAACGATGCCTGGAGATAGCGCACCCACCCCTTGACAGACAGCCCTCTCCCCTTGATTTGACTCCACGGACGCGACAATCCCAGGTTTCACGAGGTACCTGATAGTGTGTATCACTCGGTCCTATGTATGCCCTTGACGGGTGCACGTTCTCCATTGCTTGCCATGCCTCGTGATGTCGGTGGCTTGGGGCGCGTCGCCTGCAACCTCGTTTTCCTTGCCTCCCCACCTTGCAACTATTAGTAACTGTTCAGCCACCGCTATGCCGGCTGCCTCGATTAGTTGTTGAATAGCACCGGTACACTCTGCAACTCGAGGATGTGGGGATGGTAGTCCAACCATCGTTACTGCTGTACGAGTATAGGGTGTTGGCGTTCGGTATGCTCGTATGTCCCCGAAAACCCGGGTGCAGCGGTGCGTGCTCTACCCGGGTTAGATGGTGGCCCCATCGCCTCTACCTACAACGGCAGTGACACAACAATAGCAGCACCGGTAGCTGGCATGACGAGATTGCGTTCACGGCTACGTACAATACAAACTGATAGTGGCAGTGTAAACACAGCAAGGCCAGCAGTACGTTATATATGGCGATATTTTGATATTTGGCGGAGTTTCTCGAAGGAGGGACGTACGACAAAGGATATTGTACAGCAGTAGTTCTACTTACAACTTTTCTTCGTACCAGGTACACTATTGGTACCACTGTCACATTGTAGCAGCCAACGACTGTTAGCTCGTTTTGACGTACAAGTAGCTAAGTCTACAACGTACGAGAGTTTTGTTTAGTCATGCTCGTGACACTCTTAACTGTCTATGAGTACTACAGTAGGTGGCCCTATAGAGTGCGGGTCATATAGTGCAGGTGTCCGATATTGTGCGGGTGAAATCGTTTGGCACAATATAGACCCCTCTATAGTGGCCGGTTTTTATATAGTGCGGGTGCCCGGCATAGTGCGGGTAATATTTCGCACATACCCGCACTATAAAGGGTCGCCTACTGTATTAATATTCGTAGGTCTACAGCGATGGTACTGAGCTTTTTGCCTATTCGTGACCACGAGCTAGATTTCAACAATGACCTACGCACGTACCAGATATATGCAAGCATGATCAGGTAAGAGTGCACTCACTGTACACTACCAGGCACCAGTTAATATACACCTGATATGCACAAGATACTGCTGTCGCTCTCGCCACGAACTCGCGCTGGCGGCTATTTGAAACGGTCGTCAACTGCGTGTGCGTTGGTGGGAAGCAGGAAAGTCCCAACCCAACCCAACCCAACCCAACCCAACCCAACCCAACCCAACCCAACCCAACCCAACCCAACCCAACCCAACCCAACCCAACCCAACCCAACCCAACCCAACCCAACCCAACCCAACCCAACCCAACACAACCCAACCCAACCCAACCCAACCCAACCTAACCCAACCCAACCCAATCCAACCCAACCCAACCCAACCCAACCCAATCCAACCCAACCCAACCCAACCCAACCCAACCCAACCCAACCCAACCCAACCCAACCCAACCCAACCCAACCCAACATAATACAACCAAACTCGACCCAACTCATCGAAACCCAACCAAACCCAACCAAACCCAACGTTTGTTTTGCTGTCATTGCGCGTTGGTGTGTGTGCGTCTCAATATGGCAAGGAACGTTCAATGTTATTTTAGGAGATCGGGTCGTCGGCGGGTTGGACATGCACCATGCACCATGCACCAGCCATGAAATATAGAGGGCACACGAGGCTGGAAATGAAGCCCTTGGTTTTTGGCGCCGTTCGAAATTAGACTCGCTTCGCTCGTAATCACACCACTAATTATTTTGACAAGAAGGTATAGCATCAGCTAACTGAGGGTTTATTTTCGAATCGCCCGCAACAAACACGTCATCGCATTTTGGTCGTGGGTATATATATATATATATTTTTTTTTTCCTCTCCCACTTATACTTTCCAGCTTCTGGACAAGCCGTGTTCACAGGTGTCGTCCCTTCTCCTCTTTGGTTCTTGCCTTCATTTTTTATCGCGCATAGGGTTCAGCAATCCCACTGCTCGTCGATTTTTCATCGAGTGTTGCTAACTCACGCTCTCGCGCTTTCCGCAAGTCAATTTGTGCACAATAAAAAGTCCCCACGAATCTATACGAGTATGCACTCAGGGGGACTCCAACTCACGGAACTGACCTACACCAGGCTCGAGGATAACCTGATACGCCACCGGGGCGACCAACTTACTTGGTAGTGGGTAGGGTTAATGCCCAAGTCGTGGCGAGGAAGCATATAAACATGCAATGTGGGCGCCGTGCGTTCGTAGGAGTTTTCAATTGCTTGGAGCTGCTGCTCTTATGTGTGAATGGAGGGTCGCGTTTTGGACCCCAAGCGATATATGTGCTCATGTCGCATCTTCAGGCGGCAGAGGTACAGCAAATATGTCTCATAGCAAGGTTCACCGTGCATCCGCTCCACCACACCCGCTGCCCGCCCACGCTGTCTGTCGCGCTGCGGAAGGCGATGCGATGGTTTTGCGCACCGCCTTCGTATGTACTCGCTGCACATCCGTACCCTTGAACTAGTATTATTGCACATGCAATACTGCAAAACATGCCCGGCTCCAATTCCAAGTAGTGTGTACAATCCCATTTACTACCGCAAGACTGGTTCAACCTAGTTCCGCGTACTTTTTTTTTATACAAAATATTGCAAGGACGCCAGCCGTGAGTTCGACGAATTTTAGGTCAATACTCATCTTTGCAAGCTGCGTTGTTGGTACTTGTAGTATACTAGATGGGTGAGTTTATTATTGGGAGGGGTCCTATTTTTTGTCCACTATAATGGTAAGTGTTGGTATTTTTACTTGAAGTAGGGAAATTTGAGCTAGATCAAACATCACATCTACTTTATAAATTTATTACTGTAGTTTCCACTATACTGCTCTATCATGTGTATGGTAGGCGGTTTATTTTGTTTTTTCTCCCCCCGGCTTTAATATCGGGAAGAGTACGAATACAGAATATTATTAGTTATCTTATAGTTACTCTTAATACAGCATTATTTTTACCTGAGCAGCGTGTTCAGCTATCAAGGCCCTAACCTCGTGCTGTACGCTCGCGACCAAATTAGTAGGAGTCTTTGAAGCCTCATGATGAAGGATAATGGGTAGACAGGACAGGGCACGCTTGAGTTGTGGCTTGCTTTCAGCGGACACGCCATGGCGAGGCGTTGCTTCCGCGCCTGAAGCCGCACCTGGCTGTCCCCAAAGCAGGTGGGAACTTCCTTCACAGCACTATCGCTGGTAGCCTTTACCAGGTGCTCTCAAATCTCGAAACATTAATGCATCCTAGAAAAAAAAGTTCAAAAAAAAAAATGACCACGATAATTGAGGTCGTCCGCTCATTGTTTGGTTTTCAGCGCTAAACAAAAGAACGTACCGCCCTCGGGTTGTGCTTTGCGGCTAGAAAAGGCTCAAACCCTTTTTGAAGTTCACCCACGATTTTGGCGTCACATGACTTGGAGTTAGCATGAGATAATTTTTGCAGTTCTGAAAAAAAGTTGTGGATAGAATTGGGTTGGGCGTAGGGTTGCAGGGTTGCAGCACCAATATAAGCTGACACCATGCACTCCCTCTACTTGTCGCGGTGCGTGTCAGGGCGGGCGCTAGGCGCGCGTTAAAAATGGCGGGGGATTTCGGGGAGCTTGTGCTTGTCCTAGGAGACATGCACATCCCGCATCGAGAGGCGGCGATTCCAGAAAAGTTCAAGAAGATGCTGGTTCCGAACAAGATGCAGCACGTCCTGTGCACGGGGAACCTGGTCGGGAAAGACCAGTACAACGACCTGCGAACGTGAGTCAGTGGCGTACTGCAGTATTATTAGTATGGAAATATCAATGCGTAGTATCGTAACATCATAGTATGGTAGTATTTATAGCTGTTATTACTAGTTCGCGCATGCTACGTACTGCTATGGTGTGCACCTTGCACCTTACCTGGTACGTTTCATGAGGCACTCCTCACTTGATGAGAACTATGTTATATATTATACATATATAATATACATATACATATACATATATACATATAGTCTACATGTACATGTACATGTACATGTACATGTACATATACATAGACATATACTCGTACATATGCATACACATATACAGTCTATACATATACATATACATATACATAGTCTATACATATACATATACATATACATATACATATACATATACATAGACATAGACATAGACATATACATAATATACATATGCATATACATATACATATACATATACATAGACATAGACATAGACATAGACATAGACATAGACATAATATACATATGCATATACATATACATATACATATACATATACATATACATATACGTATACATGTACATCTAGACTACATCTACATATACATCTACATCTACATATACATATACATACACATACACATACACATATACATATACATATACATATACATATACATATACATGTACATGTACATGTACATGTACATCTACATCTACATCTACATATACAGCACGTCACCCCAAGAACGGACTGTTGAGAATACATGAAAGTTCGATCCGAAGGACGGTCTCATGCCCTGTTTTAGAGATACACACCAGCGCGTAACTGCCGTTTTGGGGATACATAAAAAAACAAACCCGATAAACAATCCCGCGGCCTGTTATTAAATAGTAGTATTTGTATTAGATTGTAGTATATGCATACCGCTTGTATTACCGAGTACCGCAGGTGTATGTTTATATAGTACTAAAAGCAAGCAATGAGTTGTACCAGGTATTCCATTGATGTTGGGATAGAGTAGTCATTATTAATAGTTGACTATTGGTGGAGGCGCCCCGTGAGTCAGAGGTGGTAGGGCTTAGAAGTGCTACCCGTGTTAGAGCCTTTTGTTTTTTGTCGGCGTGCACCACGGGCGGGCATGAAGTGAAAACATTGTCGCGCGTGAAACCGGAAACTACGCTCGTGGGGAGGTGGGGGGCGGCTCGAGCTGGGATATGTCGGGTAGAAGTACTCGTGGTAGTGTTGACGGTGTGAGTTGTTTTAGTAGTAGCAGTAGTTGTAGTGGTGGTGGAAATGGTAGTAGTGGAAGTAGAAGTAACACTAGCGGTACTTTCCCCTCCTCCTTAATGTATACCAATTGTAGTCGCAATAATTGCAGGGGCAGCAGGAGTAGTAATGGTCGCTGTAGTGTTCGTGCCAGTATGTATAGCGGTAGTGGTAGCAGTAGCGGGAGTCTGAATCTTCATTCCGTGGTAGCAGTAGCAGTAGAACCAGCCGGTAGCAATTTGTGGGTTTCCGTTACTTTGTTTGGAGAGTTGGGAGTCCGACGATTTATATTTACTTCCATCACGAAGCATGAGGCCTTCAAGTTGGTGTATCTACGTCGGCCAGGCTTGCCGCGTTAAGTCTATCGCGCCGGGCGCTCGCTAAACATCGTTATTACCCACCAACCAAACCGCTGGACCCCCCCCCCCCCCCCCTCTCTCCGCGCCTGCTTCCCGCCCCTTTGCTTCCCGCCCACGTGTCGAACCCCCCCCCCCTTCCCCCCCTTTCAACAGGTTGGCACCAAACGTTCACGTAGTACGTGGGGATTTCGAAGAGTCCACCACATTTCCAGAAACGAAGGTGGTGCAGATAGGCCAGTTCCGGGTGGGGCTCATGCATGGGCACCAGATCGTTCCTTGGGGCGATCCGAACGCGCTTGCGATGGCGCAGAGACAACTGGGCGCCGACATTCTCGTATCGGGGCACACGCATCGGAATCAGGTTAACGAGTTCGGCGGGCGTTGGTTTATTAACCCGGGCTCGATTACGGGGGCGTACTCTGCGCTTGAGGCTGAGTCCGTGCCGAGCTTTATCCTGCTGGCGGTGCAGGGCGCGAAGTGCGTGACGTACGTTTACGAGCTGCGCGGGGATCAGGTGGAGGTGTCTAAGAGCGAGTTTAGCAAAGCTCCGGCGTGACGTGGACGCTACTGTAGTGCACTGCGACGCGGCTGTAGTGGGGCGCGACTTCATCAATGCGGTACACGACCGCATTATGCGACTGCTGTAGTGCGGCATTGCCGCGTCCCGAGACTGTATTGCTGTAGTGCGACACGGCTGCGTTTTGCGGCTGAATCACGACACGATTGCCGGAATGCGACCGCGTTGCCGTATGACGCGCAAGGTACCACACCTCCTCGCACGTTTTTCCAAGCTGCTTTGTCGACGACGGGGGGAGGGTAAACGCTGAGCGAGGCGACTATGGAAATATATCGGACGAGATATTTCCTAAAGCCACCTTTGTTGTGTGTACCCCCCCCCCCCCTTGTTTTTTGGGACGCAGTGGGTTCGGAAAATCGTCCCAGAGCGCGTGTTACCTTACGTGATATGCCGTGTACGGCGGTGTCGCCGCGAAGGACTGCAGCCAACGAGTGCAGTCATTGGTGGACATCGGAGCGTCGACGCGCGCGGCTTGTGGTAAGCATGTACGGCGGGCACGGCTCTGTGCATGCGCTTGTGTGAACCCTTATCGGCGGCAGGCTATTTGAGGGATGGGAGTTGTGCGGCGGCGGCGGCGGCGCAGTGGGGGCAGGTACGCCTCTTTTGAACTCTGTGGTTGCTGATGCTGCGGTGGTGGCCCTCTCAATTATTTTCGGGAGACCTGAGGCTGTTCGCGAATCTGAGGGTGGGGTGGGCGCCAGGCTAATGTCTCACTAATGTTGCTCAGATTGGCTAATGCTACCCTACCGAGGATGTGTGGACACAAGAAACAAGCCGTTCTGGGAAAGTTGACTCATAGCACTATGCCAGTTGTTGAATGTTTTTGGGAGCCGTTGTGCTTGGTATTTGTGTAGGACTGTTCTTGGTTCTGAAATGGTCAAGGCTGTACTCGAAGCTTGAATCGTGTAGCCATAGTATATGCAATACTCTGTCCATGAATACATGTTTGCTGGCCTCGTATGAGCTTTCATCGAAGCACACGTCTTGCGGCAGTGAGAAGATGAAAGGCGTGCGCAGAGCGGGGGGGGGGGTTAGCGGCTGTGATTATTCTTATGGACTCGATCAGAGCGCAAGCCTTTATTTCCCCGTCTATTGTGCGACAATCAGCGACGTAGAAAGCAAGGAAGCTTCAGCAACTCTGGAGGGTGCTTGTCTCACGCTGGCGGCAGCGAGCAATTGCCCCATATGGACTCTTGCTTGTACCCATTGCCGAGCTGATATAGGTTTGGAGCATCTTGGGCCAATAACGGTTGTTTAGCCGCTTTGCGATTGAGTGAAGAGCAAATTAAAAACCAAGAGGGGCAATGCTATCATCCGCGTCGGATCAGCGAGCACAAGGACGAGTATCACCACGCCTCGAGCGTATCGTAGAACTCCTTACGCTGCATTTCGGATGCATCCTCCACTCCACCAACCCGGACTGCTATTTATTGCTGATGCTGTAATCGTCATTTTGTGTGTCGTGATATTTTCCTCCAAAAACGGTGCACGATAGAGGTCGCACTTTTGGCTTCAACCTTTTTTCAGAATGACGGAGCCCGTTTGACCTAAAATAGTCGTATTTTTTTTTCTTTGTATGATAATTTCTTTCGTTGAATGCCTAGGCCATGGGGGTTCTTTGTGTGCATCGGATACAGTACATATATACAAAGCGCTTTTATTTTTCCCCCCACGAAAATCAGTGCTTGTTAATAAAGAGAGGTTAGGAGCCTCGGCACACAAATGGTGCACCTGTGTTTAGCATGTGACGACTCCGGCAAGAAACATCGACCTCGACACAAGCCCGGTGTCGATGGAGACGGCAAGGTGGCCCCACCGGGCACCAGAGCTCCCCATAATAACCCGTTTAGAACCAAGCTCCTATTAGCAGATTGTACTACTGAGGCCAGAGCGCGGGATTTTGAACGTACACGCAACGGTGGCTCTGTGTGAAAACGAACGAGGTTCTGAACGTGAAAATAGCGGTGAAAGTGCGCGGGTTCATGAATGGCTCCCTATTCGCGGCGTGGAACTGCTGTGTAAAACTCGTTTCCCCGGTGTGGGCGCGGAAAATAATAGCGCGAGCCCAATCCCCGGGTAGCTACCAAAAAAATACCGGTTTGGTCCCATCAACTGTCTAGGAATAGTGCAGGTACATGGGACAGGTTACATCCCAGCTCACTATTTATCTTTCACGGGGCAGATACGGTAGATCCCTGGCCGGCGTATGCTGTGCAGGGTCTTTCAGACACGCCCCCCACTCTGGCAGAAAGGACAGCTTCACGCGGCCGATGTTATCATCGAGACTTCTGACACCCTTTGTCAGCGCACTGTTGACGGGTGCTAGGGATAGGGGTAGCCCCTTTTGGCCGAAGGGTTTTTAGGATGACGGGGCCCCTTCACCCAAATTCGTACTTCGTAGGTTTTTTGTGTTTCTGTATTTGTTTCTTCGATTTATTTTTCGTTGAATACGTTGGCCATGGATCTTTCATCGCGTAAGCGCTTTTATTCCCCCCCCCCCCCCCCCAGAAAAAAAGACAGTTTTGCGGAAGAGGTATAGACCTAGAGCTCACTCACGTGAGGAGCCTTCTATTGTAGCATGCGTTTGTTTTTCTTTCAAGTCCCCGAGAGGGGTTACGTTCAGTCTTGCTACTTCTTGCATTGCCCAGACGGAAGATCGATAACGCGATATGTACCGGACGGTCGAACGGCCATCCGAAGCCACCGCACGAAAACAAGAGTACTGATAACCGTTTCCACAGTTATTTATCTGTAAGAAAATCCGACCTTAGCTGTTTTACTCCAACAATTAACTTGTACCAAGTCTCCAGCAGTTTGTCCCCTCAACGCGTGGGTGCAGCTCCAAAGGATTTAGGCCGGAGCGAACATAATTCCCGTCCCCCGTATTTTAAGGTATTCGACCTCAAAGGCGAATGACCTGCCTACATGCGACCACCCAATAGCCAAGTACGGCTAGGCAGAAATGGCGTGTCCACCTTGCTCCCTGAGATGATCCGATCTTGAGTCAAACGGCCTAGAAGAAAAAATCCCATATTTCAAATGGCGTACAAAGCTATTAATAGTGAACGAACCGATCATAAAAATAAACGAATGGCCTACAAAGCTAGAGATTAATCCGGTCTTGAAAACAAACGGCCTACAAAGCTAGAAAACAATCCGATCTGAAGATCACACGACCTAGCGAAGAAACCAATGAAGCCCTTGCCCTCCACAAGAGGTCCACAGTGTTCTCGAACCCACTACAGCTCAACAGGTGTTTTTGACAACGATGCAATACCAGTTACATCCAAATGCTCGACATTTTTCACTAAGGGTCGTTCCTAACGAACACGAAAAATCACCACTCCCTTTTATAAAAAAAAACACGGTTCCTGGTATTTTGACATTCTGGAATGCCACGAAAAAAGCAATATCTTTTCTTTTCGATAGGAATCCAGACATACATTTTTACGGAAATTTCAAAACCAAAAATTAGGATTCTTAACAAATACCACGTTTCGTGAAAGTGTCACGTTTGTTTTTGTCACGACCCCTGACATTTGTTTTAATGTTCGGTAGCAGGAATCACCCTAAGGGGTACATAGGCACCAGCAGCCTCAACCAAAATCACAGGTACTAGGGCTGTGAATCAGCTGGACTTTTCGGCCATTTATTCGTTGGGCGATGGGATAAACAGCCAACTAACTAGCGAAAGTATTTGCAAATACACACCACAGGTCGAGTCACAAACCCACTAGTCAGCTGCAAAGACGGAGAACTTCGCATAATAACCACACGAAACCCACAATAATGTAGTATAGCAACAGTTAAGTACGGATCCAGTTTAGCTCAGGCCGTTTTGTGGCGGAGGCCATGTTGCGTAGCTTAAATAAAAGGTGTGGATGAAAGGCAATACGCAATGCGGTAGTCGGAGACATACAGGCAGCAAATCCGCAGTCCACACAGCTAGCAGTACATGGATGCGACGGCCAGCCAGGAAAGGCGGGGCCCCGTCTCCAAACCGGACACCATGTTACAACGGAACAAAGATAGCGCGCTGCCACTGGCAACGTAATCGTGTCCCGATATTCTAACATTATTAGTCTCCAACCCCGTAACCATTTTGCGACAAAATAAAACATAGCGTGCAGACACTTTCCCCGTAAGCACGCTCCAACACCGTACCAAAACCCTAAAAGGTTAGTGTGGGATATATCGACCATGTAGTCGAAACCGGGGGAAGTCCTTACCCCTGCTAGAACTGCGACACAAACAAATACCATGAATTTCAAGCAGGGCGGTCCCCTTAAAACATGGATACAACAGTTGTAAACAGCAATACTACTGCTTCTGCGAGGCGATCCTAGCCACAGCCAGCCTATAGTGTGGGCTACCCCAAACCACAGTGTCGAGGCTGTGCTGAGCCATAAACACCAATGCCCTCACAAGGTAATCTTAAGTCACAGCCAGACCATCGTGTGGGTTATCGATCATGTTGTCAAAGCTGGGCCAAATCGAAAACGTGCTGCCCCTAGATGGCGATTCTAGCCACTGCCAGCCCATAGTGTGGGCTACATCAACCACAGCAGTGTCGAAGCTGTTCCAGCCATGAACACCACTGCCCTTACAAGGCAATCCTTGCCACAGTCAGACCATATTTGTTGTTTCACAGTAACTCGCAAAAACATGTCCTTGGTCACAGGACAGGCTCTAGTCACTCCGGAGTGGAAGAATACCCCAGGGAAAAATAAAGCAAACCAAAAGTGATACACGTATTTGTCATAATAAGCAAGGCATACATTCGCCAAAAAGAATATAAATGAAATCGGAGGTCAGCGTACGTACGTGCCAGGCCCATACCGGCACACGCGTTTCAAGACTCGCAGCTGAAACCGACTTCACCTCATGCCACCCAGGAAACCAAACCAATGTACATAGTGTGGTTTATCGACCACGTCGTCAAAACTGGGCCAAACGTATTTTGTTGCCCTTGAAGGCAATTCTAGCCAGAGCCAACTAAGAGCGCGAGGATACTGCCGAACAATCCGATGCCGTACAGCAGGACAACCTTGGACTATCAATTGCGGATTTCGTGTGGGTATCAACCAGGTTGCCCAAGCTGGTCCAACTCGTAAACACCACCGTCGTCACAAGGCAATGCTAGCAACAAGCAGCCGACAGCGCGTGCTATCAACCACATTGTCGAAGCTACGCCACGCTGAGATTTTACTAGTCTACACTGATAACAGTTATAAATAATGTCTCCTTCTTCGGGCACACGGAATCGCTGACACCGCCCCCCCCTACAAGGCAATCCTAGCCACAGCTAGCCCGAGCGCGAGGACACTGCCGAAGAATCCGATGCCATACTGCAGGATGACTCGTCGCTCGAGCGCGGCGATCTCTGTGTGGACCTGCGTGAAGCGTACCTCGTCGGTCTCTCGTCGCTGAAAAACCTGATAGATGCCATACAATGAAGACGTCATCGTCATAGAACCGAAATAGGCGACAAAGGGTGGGTGGGTGAGTGAGTGGGAGGAAGGGCGGAAGGGAGGGAGGGAGGGAGGGAGGTAGGTAGGTAGGGAGGGGGGGGGGGGGGGGGGTCGGTACTTTCGCGCCCTTGCGTGCGTGGGAGTGATCGAAATCGACTCCACCGGATTCGTTGCACTGGACGTCCAAGCATAATCTCGCCGTCTACTGAAAAGGTGAGCAACCGAACAGCCGAAAACATTCAAATTACAGCCTGCGTCTCGATTTCTCGGCGCATGGCGACAGCTCCCAACCATCGCGGGCTCTTAGCCGAAAACATTCATTACAGCCTGCGTCTCGGTTTCTCGGCGCATGGAGACAGCTCCTAACCGTCGCGGGCTCTTACGACTTGTACGGACTGGAGCTGAGTTTTTTTTCAGATATTGAAATAAGACTCTGAGAGTCACGCGGCGTTTCTCATTCCCAATCGTTCCCAGTCCGGCGGTTTTGCTTTTATTATTTGCGATGGGATCAACATTTTTTGTTTAGTAGCACGTCTTGCACCGATTTCCAGCCATTTTTCAACTGCAGGACCGGGAAGGACGGACGCCGCTTAATCATCAGTTATCCCTCAAAACCCAAAAAATCAATAATTAGTCTGAACGCGCTAGTATCAGCTTTGAAATATACACTTCGCCCACCCCGTATGAGCGTGGGGATTAACACACAAGCAACAGACGCATCGCGGCGGAGTGAAACAAAAAACGCTCGCGAAAGGTAACGATCCCTCGGGCTGCCTGTCGAAAGAAAGAAGCAATATCACAGCCAAAGATGTTAAGTAAACCAACTGAGCTTTATTTCCGGATTGACCGGTCTAAAAACACCGCCAGATCATGGAAAGGCAGGTACCTCCTCGGGAATCAATGAAACGTCAATTAAAGGAACTTTTTTTTTTTTTTGGTATCTGGAAAAGTTTTTGAGAGCGATCAGCCTTGAAATTCATGCTGCACATTTTTGGAAGGCAAACGCAATATAACGACAACAACGATGATAAACCAATATTGATACCAATACGGGAATACCTAATAAGTTTTGTTGCACCCTCACCCGTTTCTCGAGCTCCACGATCTCGTCGTGAAGCTTGGCAAAATCGAACTTTTCCTCCTGACGAACATCCGCCTTGACCTGCATCAGATCCCTCTGCATCAGCTCCTTCAGGTGTCGCTGGGCGAGGTCTGCCGTGCAAGGCACATAAAAGCCCAATGTTAGTCCAATCCCTTTGAGACCGCGGAGAGGAAAAGCGTCGATTTTGTTACGACGAATTTTGGCATCGTGTCACACAAAGCAGCCCGACCTACTGGGATTGGAGGGTGCGGCCGACTGCAACGTAGAGCCTCCTATGCTGCCTATGCAAAGAAGCATACCCGATACAGTACATGGAAAACATGAAAATAGGTGTGGTGTACGGTTATGAGCAGGGGTTTTCGATAAAACGCCCTACAAAGGTTGTCCTAGCCCTAACCCTAACCCTCTCCGTACTCCCAACCCCAATACCAACCCCAGGCCACCTGCATGAAAGTTGTCCGGAAAAAATCCAGCAAAAACAGTATTTCACGAAAACTTGTCGACCACATCACAATTCATACTGGTACAGTACGTATTGGTTTTGGCCAGTACCACCCTAAACGCCACTACGAATACACTTACTTACGGGCCCCGCACATACTACTGGCAAGCTAAGGAGCTTGACCACGCGCGGGAATCAAAATGGATCTCTTCCGCACTACCCTACGCTCTTCCTACACTCCTGATAATGTCGCACCCGTCTTTCTTTTGGTCGCTACACATGGCCCCCAAACGGTCAACCCGCCTGGGACTGAGCTACGCTATTGTACCGTACAGGGGCCGCGAAAACAATCTGATTGCATGTGGGCACCCGGCGCATTGGGATTTCGCTTGCTTTCCTGGAAAAAAATGCGATTTGTTTGTTTTTTCTCTGTCTCGGGCTCAAAATATACGAAGTATCTGACTAACGGGGGTACCCACCATGTTGGCGTTATATTCGCTTCCCTTGGATCAGTTGCGACACTACCGTCTTTATTTTTTTCTGTCTCACACATTGTGATCACCGCACTCGTCTCTCAGGATGAAGACTAAGCATGGGTGACGGGGCTTCTCAACCGCTGACTTTCCCACCATGCTTGCATCCCCACTCGTTTGTCTCAGGATGAAGAGTAAGGGTGGGTATTGGGGTTGCTCAACCGCTGACTTTCCCACTGTGTTTGCATCCCCACTGGGGCTGCTCAATTGCTGACTTTCCCACTGTGTTTGCATCCCCACTTGTCCCATAACGTTTGTTTGTGGCATGCCTAACCGTAGTGATAACTAACTGTCCATCGAGAACACATGCAGCTAACAGCACGGTCGAGGTGCACCATTTTTTTCTTAGGCTCCAACCTACTTAGGTGCTCTATGCTAATACTAATACTAATAGAACCTCACCCAAAACTGATCGTGAGAAAAATGAAAGTGCTACACACCCGATGAACAGTCCCAAGGCCAATATATACAATACAATCATATTGCGAAAAAAAAATAGTATTCCGATGGTTCTACTGACAGAAGCAATAGCTTAAGGAGGACCGTCATTCATATTTTCGTTTGGCCAAAAAGTGGTATACCCTACCAGGTATATCACAGCACGCGTCTGCGGTGCGCGATTGGCCAAAATATATGTTTGGGCGAGAGGGTGTAGCGAACCTCATGTGAGTTAACCACAGAAAACGTAGGTAGCCCCCCCTGACTGGGCATGACTCAGGACGGGTGCTACGAAAGAGGTATATACCCCTTTTTGGCTAAAATATTCTCCGCATGCCTGGGCTCCTTAGCCCGAAATCGTTGAAATATTGTCATTTTGTTTCGTCATATTCATGTTTTGTGACTATCAATGAACAGGCCGTGGATTTGTTCACCGGGTTGCAATTTTACATGACTCAAAAATTCGTTTTTTGGTGCGAGGTATAGAGATCCTGAAGGGGTTAGGAGCCTCAGAACACACACATGGCTGATGCACCTGTACCATAGCATGTGTCTCAGCCGCACCTACACTTCGGGAAAACCACTGCCAGGTACCGGGTAGGAATTAGCGTGGGATTCACGTATTCACTCGTGTGTGGTGCCTTCATATCAAACCGCTGACCGAGACTTGTGTGGTGCCTTCACATCGAACCGTTCACCAAGGCGAAGGTCGGGAGGGTACCACTTTTTTCGACACCGGGCTTGAGCCAGTCGCCCCAGTGACTCTGTACCTCACTGGCAAATATAATTTCGGCGGTTTGCTGTGGCGCGGCGTAGCGTGCCATTTCGTTGTGGGTTCATTTCACAAGATAGAAGCAGCACGAAAAATTATTGCCGCGAACGAGTAGGGGGAGTGTGGTCACCCGCGCGAGTGACCCCGAGCCCCTGCTGGATTTTTTTTTCTTTTTTTTTTTTTCAAATCTTCCGGCGGATGGGGAAAAAAAAAAACAAAGCTTAAGCTCACCACACTTCCACGTATTTTCATACACGTCGTGTGTCGATTTACCTCAATTGCCTTCGCAATCCAGCGCTAGCAGGCGTGTCCTTCGGTCCCCACTATAGCGATTGCGTGAGCTGTCCCTATCGGCGGTCCTCGTTTCTACCCTTGCAGCGCAAGCTGCTAGAACAGGCCCCAAAACAACACAACCCCCATAGAGCGGCCTTGATCCGTTCTTCCACCCAACGACATCATGAACACACCCAGTGTCCGTCCTGATACATTAACTTGGATACTTCGTATACACGTTTGTTGTGGCCACAGACAGTGAGGCAGCTAAACCAAAGTTATCGCAACAACAAAAAAAACTAGTTCACGAGATGAAATCGCTCCGCTGATTATTCTCACTCGCTGTCCTAACGTACTGCAAGTCACGAGAAACGCCGGGGATTCGAGCCCGATTCCCCCTCAAAAACACGCCTTTGCTGGTCAACCTCACCGTAGCGTAGCGTGGCAGAGTACACTTTCTCGCTGATTCCAGAGTGGAAGTTAAGAAGATCCTCCTTAGTAGCTACCTGAACGGTGTACAGAGTATAGGCCCACGAACAAGTTAGGCCCACATTATTATACCCACTTTAAGGGGCCCTACAAGGTTGTCGGATTAAAAAATCGTGCCCAGCAGCGAGCACCACACTAGATGTTCCCGGTACAGTAGTGGTCTCTCTATATAGCTGGTTTCCTCTTAGCGCCGGTTGCCCGCTATAATGCCAGTGAAAATTCTTGGCACATATGGAAAGGGCCAGTGCTGGCAGTATGCGGAGTAGTGCCGTTTGCCGCTATAGAGCCGGTGGTTCCCTCTATAGTGCACATACCTGCAGTATAGAGGGACCACTACGATATGGGGTATCTACCCTATGTCCTAGGGTTACACAAGGTTGGTGTCAAAATAAGTCTTCGAGCTTTGCTCGGATTGCGTTTTCTTGTAACAGGGCCCGCGCTGTAGCTGCAAACACAGGGACAGGGCTTTTGTGCCTGCAACCTTAGCCCAAGCCGTTGAATGGCCTTGGGGCTTACCGCGCCGAATCGACTCAAACCGAAAATATGCCCCTGCTGTCGTGCAACCGGTGCAACACGTCGGGATTTACACGGGCTTCGACCCCGGTACCACTATGGAAGTAAACGAAAATCTTCTTCGGTATTCATGTAATCAGTCCCACAGTTCCGTCCAGGCTGGTATATCACTTTCGTGATTTAATCACTTCGTGATTTACTTGATTAACTAGGCGAGGGTTGCGTCCTCTCCTCCAGCCAGCCCACGACGCCGTTGCCGTGTTTTTAATAAGCCAATCGCCTTGGTCGGGCTCGTCGATCAGAAACACCCGTGACTCGATGTTGGCATGCAATTTAAATCACCACAGGAAAATGAAATTTCCTCGTTCCTGTTTCGCTCTTCATGATGGAGACATGCAAGCTCGACACCTTGTACTAAATAGTCTCATCAGTCCCTTTTAGGGTGGTTGGAGTTGAACACGCTTGCTTCCCGCTCCGGCGGGTGCCACGACAAGTGTTGCACATTTTCACCCAAGACATGCTACTTGTAGTACGATACAAGTGCACCTTTTTGTGTTTCGAGGGTGATTACTTGAGCTCAAACAACTCACCCACAAAAACGATTGTGAGCAAAAATTGAAAGCGCAACCCGAGGAACGAAGCCTATGGCCTAAGACACGCCAAATAAAAAAAATACGCCACCAAACAGAAATGACATTGGGGCGATTTCGGTGGTTAAGGAGCCAAGCTACTTATTCACATTTGTTTTTTTCCGCAAAACTGTTACCTCCATCGAAGCGTGCTTTCAAAAACGTGTCTGGCCGAGCGGGATTCCTCCACCGCGGAACTACCCAAGACCATCGGAATGCGGGGTGTGCTTTGCAATGTTAGTTGTTCAATCGTAAGCCATGGGGTTGCTCATCAAGCTAAGGGATAAATACGTCTCAAAGTCAGCTATTGGGCGCGGTATAGAGCTTTTCAAGTGAGTTCTAAGCGCAATACAACTTACCTCCACCCGTACCGTAGCATGCCCCCCCCCCGCCCTCACCCTCAAAGAACGCCTCACCAGCGATGTCTGACGAGTATTCGCTTCGCTTATTGCAAGCAGAGTCTGCTCCATGATGGCCACCGCCTGGTCTCGAGGAAGTCCCGCTTGTTCCAGCTCCTCGACGAATCGGTGCGTGTCGAAGGGACCGTGGCCTTGCCGAGGCCTGTTCGGTTCCGGAGGTGGCGTCGCAAGATTCGTTCCTACCGCCGAATGACACGGGCATCAGGAGTAAACGCAGGATGTAAAAAATAGTTCGAGTACTTGTAGATAATTGATTAACCGTATACCAGCAATACAGTGGGACCAAAATATGCCTTATATTTAACAATCCCGTCGGAAATACTGTGACGTACAATGGGATTTATTAAGGGGCTTCCCACGCCATACTCGTACCTATTTTCCTCGCGGGATCCCAGGGCAACCGACTGGATCCCGTCGGTCCCCACGGCAATTATGCCGTGATCCAACGGGATTCCGTGGGATTCCACGGGCTGGTATGCCGGCATACGTGGCGCCCCGTGGCATGTCCCACGAGACGCCCGACGGGCAACACAGAAGCCTTGATTGAGCTCTTGAGTGACAACAACGGTAGTCTTGCTGCTGCAGAACCGCGGAGGTTCCCCGAGGCCGTAACACGAGCATATAAACACGTACGAAAAGTTGTCTCAAGTGCGATACCATACGAGTACGAGCTCGCAAGAGTGCTCGTGGCGCGTACGAGTACATCGTTGTTTCTCTCATGCTCTCTAGACTAAAGCGTTAAATACAGGCCCTGAATATCAAATTGCTCGATTTAAGAACACCTCGAACAGACCTGTGTTACCGCTCTTATCTCTGCGCCGCTCTTCTATTTGGTTGGGTGTCGTTCAGGTCTTAATATAGGCACCACAAGGCGCGACAAGCTGATTTGACGATTTGACCACCCTTTTTATCTTGTTATGGACGCTCTTAAATCGGACACCCCACACCCCATTGGTTACGTATTATCGAGGTCGAGCGGCCGAGCCGCAGAGGCACCCGCAAGATGTACCGCGAGTTTGATAACACGTACACGGATGACACATACCTACCGAGTCGTCTCCACTACGACTGCGAGTACACAAGAACCATGCAGAGCTCGTACTACGAGTACACCAGCATCACGCAGAGTTGTTCGTTGTTCGTAGCTGGCACGCGTACGTACGTAAGGTCGAGCGGCGAAACTACTGCTGCGTACGTAGGAGCTCGAATGAACGACGACCGGAGCGAAACCAAGGCCAAGAAACAACGCGGTAGACTTCTTACAGCCTTGATATGCCCGAGCGCTTCCCAGGCGGCCATGGCCTTCCATATCATCTACGAAACACACGGTCGTTTTATACCTCTCACCTCCCCCGACAAAAGTCGACAAGGGTCGTCTCATCCTTTCTCTAGACGGACGAGGTCCGACAATAAGTGAAGCCATTGAGCTGCGTCTCCCGGATAGAACAGCGGAAGCCATCCTCGATAACCCAGTGAGCGTTCGATGGGAGGTATGGTAGATCCAACCGTACAGGTGCTCGCTGCTTTCTCTGCTTGCTGTCGTGCTGTGGGGTGGAATTTATGGCGCCTGCCATATAACTGAGAACCACGAGGCAAAAAAAAGCGGCGCAATCGAAATCCCGCCGCATCTCCGATTTCCGCAATGATATCATCCAACCAACGATCTACGATCCCGATTCCAGCAACCAACGCACAGCTCACCAAGCTCACAACAGTAGTAGAGTAGTCCACACAGCCTACAGCACAGCTCACAGTACTCGGCTGCTGCCGGAACCCCAGGTAGGGCGTTGACTCACAAACCAGTTCGGCCACCCGACGGACCGCCTCGAACTTTCTTGTTGCCCTTTCGCATCGCGAGAGAGACTTGAACCCTACTCGTACGAGGTCGAACGCAAGAACAAGGTATCACATCGTTGATCTGATCCGGACGTTGGTATTTCTCAACGAGAACAGCAGCGGCCAGCACTTGGGATGGTGCCGACGTCGCCGGATGGCATCAGCAGCAGGCCGCAGCTATCTCCCCAAGACACCAACAGCGGAGGTGGAGGCGGGGCAGACCCTACTTTTGCTGGCGTCGAGTTCGTCCCTGCGGCCGCAGGTAGCATGACGTCCAAGCTCGTCTCTGCGTTGAGAGAAGATGCCAACCAGAAGGTCGGTGTGTGTTGTCTTTCACCGTTCTTCCTACCCAACTACATGTCAGCACACCCAGTGGGCGTCCTGATTCTTCATCCCAGAGGAATGCAGATTCTGTGGCGACAGACTTACATACAGAGAAAACAGTCAGCCTTTGTCCGCCCTGATCAGTAGTCATCCTACTACATGTAGCTATAGGGATGCAACTTCTGTGGCCACAGACTGCGAGACAGAGAAATCGAGGCTTACGTGCTTTATGTCGGCGGCTGATGCCATGCTTCTTTCGTACGCATGGACTTCGCCACCTCGACCTCCCTTGAGCTGACAATGGATCTATCAAATGATATACCAGCAGACTCGTGTGATAAACGTTATCAACGGTATAGAGAATAGAGAGGACCTCTCCCAGCGCCAGCTGCGCCTAGACTCAGAGCTCTTTGCCACGAATCCGACGCCCGTGCAAGAAAAAAAAACGACTATTCGTTCGCCTGCTTCATATGCCGAGCCCCAGACGCCGATGAGTATCGTTCACGCAGGTTGGGACTCATAACCACCACAAGCACGATCTGTAAAAAAATCGTGAAGTAGTGTAGATGGTACGTCGATATTGGTGCCCTTTCCAGAACTCTCTCCCCTGTATCTCGAGCAACTAATCACTTTGTCCGGGTCTCACCCTTCGCCTCACGAGTGGTTGTGCTCGATAACGTTACTCCAAAATACAGGTGCGGGAGAGGGAGGCATGCCTTACATGCTTTCGTGACCTTCTCTTTCCCCCCGAGAGCACGTGCAGTCCAGAGGCAGGAGAGTCGACGCCAACGACCATCTCGCCAGAGCCGAGCTACGGTAAGTGCATCATAGCACCTAATGTTTATAAAGATCTTCGTTTGAGGAGCTCCGCCCCCCCAAACTGTGTTTCACTATAAATGACGGAGGCTGGGGAATCGATGCCAACGATCGTCTCGCGAGAAGCGAGCCACGGCAGGCGCAGCACCTACCTGGTACCGCTGTACAGCACGGTCGGACACGCACCATTAGAACAAGAAACATATAAATATGTGACATAAAATGTTCGCAGGAAAATAAGAACCGCAGGAGGAGCCGTTATACTACTGAGTATACCCAGTCTTGACCAGTGCTCTTGTTTCTTATTGCCGTAGGTGTCCTGTGCTGTCATGATTTTGAGGCTCAGCGCTTGGGGAGGCATATTCCTTGTCCAAAAGCTTGTTTTAAGAATGCGCAAACCGATTAACGATCCAATGGTCTATTGTAGGTGTAAACGAGTACAGTGCAGGCACTCAATAAGAAACTCGGGGTAATAAAAAAAAACAGCGTGAACATTCTCAGGGAGCTAAGTAATTCGGGAGACGTTATATTTGAAGTTAGACTTTGGAACGCACTCTTTTTTAAATAGGAATTTCAGCCTGTAGCCAGTTTTTCCTGTTCCTTATTTAGGCGTCCTGTGCTGTCATGGTGATGGGGCTTCTCGCTTGAGGAGGTCTACACCTCGCCCAAACACTTGTTCTGAGAAGGAGTTAATGTGCAACCCCATGGACGATTCAATGGTATAGGAATAAAGTGAATACAGCGCAGCCACCGGACAAGAATCAGGGTAACAAAAATAGCAGAGTAATTTTGCAGGAAATTCAGAAATCCGGGAGCCGTTATGCTGAAGTTTGGATGTAGAACGCACTCTTTCTTAAATGCGAAATTCAGTCTGAGCCACGGTGTTTCGGTATTGGGTCTCCTGTAATGTAGTGTCTCTGAGACTCTTCGCTCGAGGAGGTCTGCACATCTCCCCCAAGAAATAATTTTGCGAAGAAATAAATGTGCAGCCCGTTGAGTGATCCCATTGGTCTACGTGTAAAACCAAAACAGTGCAGGACACTTAACAATGACGTGGGAAATGAGAGAGACAGTGTGACAATTACAGTAGGCAAAGGCAACGGCAGGAAGGGGGTGCCGCCCTCTTTACCGCCGGGCTTGTGCCACTCGCACGAGTGACTCTCTACCCCACGGACAAAAATACTTTGGGGGGTTTTCTTAGAGCAGCGTGGCTTACCATTTCATTGTGGACTCAAATAGCAAAGTTAAAGCGGCCGGCATGAAAGCTTCAGACCGCGAAGGAAGACGGGGTTTTTTCGCTCGAGTGACCCCGAGCCACTGCAAAAAAGTCCCTAATAATGAGACCCCGTA
Organism: Undaria pinnatifida; assembly: GCA_012845835.1. Lineage (NCBI taxonomy): Eukaryota > Phaeophyceae > Laminariales > Alariaceae > Undaria > Undaria pinnatifida. The sequence continues at coordinate 9,816,525 of JABAKD010000004.1, forward strand.
CCGTAGCTTGCGTCAGGAACACAAGACCTCCGGGAGACGTTGTAATGGAGTGAGTGCATAACCCAAGACACACTCAACGTTGGAGGTGCTCCTTTTTTTGTCTGAGGGCTCTCTATACCTCGCCCACCCCAAAATATTTAGGGTAAACCGAAAGTGCAACCCGTCGACCATAACCCATGGCAGGGGTATGAAAAAAACTCATTTTTGCTAGAGCATGCCTGGCCTAGGCTTGTCTATAGAAACAAGATTGGAATTCCGATCACTGTGGTTTAAGGGGCCCCGTCGTTCATGAAACAAAATGCTCTCCAAGTGCTATCTCTATGTCGTAGCACGCGCCCCAACCTGGGCCAGTATTTCTGATTTTGTTTTGGTGTTCTGTACTGCTGAAATGTTTCTGAGGCCCCTCGCTTGAGGGGTTCTATATATCTCACCCACAAATTGAGCTCGAGAACAAGCGAATGTGCAGCCCGACGAACGGTTCCATGGTTGAACAATAAAGCGAATGTTGGCATGAAATGCAAATGATGTTGCAGCAGCACTGATATTGTGGGGAAAAGTTATTTGTTATACTCGAGGGATCCCGTTGTTGGCTAGAAATGCGTTGGACAAAACATGGTACACCCTATCGTGGCACGTATGAGGCGGTAGAAGCGCACCGATTTATTTTGTGGGGTTCTGCAAGGGAGGAAATATGTACCACGCACAACGGCATGATTTTGATCTAAAACAAAAAGCAGTGCGATGAGAAATCCCATACAAACAAGAAGTATTGCAATGCTAGAATGGTATCCCGACAAGTCTGAGCTAAGGAGCCCCGTCATCCATAAAAAATGTTTTTTAGCAAAAAACGTGTTACTGTACCCATAATTAGTAGCACGCGTTGTGACAGAACACGCCAATATTTCCGACGATATTACGCGTAGCCCCTCGGCTAAGGAGCCCCGGGTGCCACACACACATTTTGGCCTAAACCTGCTACCTCTGCTACCTCTCGTTGGTTCTCCGCTGACGTGATCGTTGGTACAGTGGTTCAGCGTGTACGTGTATTACCGCAGTATCTAGTTATGCTACGGTAAAAGGGAACCCAATTTCCCCGAGGCTCTTAATCTGAAGAGGTATTTATTTCGCCTCAAGACTGGCCTGACTCTGAAAAACGTTGATTGGACGCTTGCCTTGGTGAAAATCCCATGGGTGTATCGCCACTACCAATAGCGTCGGTAACTCAAGAATCGTAGGACTCGACTGGGACTGGGTTTCTTTTTAGTTTAGTTGAGGAGCTCCCGTCAGTCAGAAATGGTTTGGTTAAAAAAAAAGGTACAGCAGGACCGTGCCACGATAGATGCATCATCGTTTGGCATTTTTTTCTGGATGACGAGGCTCCTCAACCATATCTCAACCCGAAATCGTCGGAATTTTGTGGCATTCTTGTTTGGCACAATTATTGTTTTGTATAGGAGTTTCTTTCACCGAATTGCGCTTTCGGTTTGCTTAAGATCAGTCTTTGCGTGGGGTGTTTTGAAAAGAAACGCCTTAAGTGAGGAGCTCCAGAAAAAAAGCAAAAACCTCTACTACCGTAGCATGTGTACTTGGCGAAAAAAAAGGCACAGCACCCCTATCGTAGCTTCTTTCGCCAGGTGACGACGGCCTCCCTTTGGCTCTCCTCGGCCGCCATCGTTGTTGTCGACGCCTACTACCACCACGGTAGAGGTGCATCTAGTCTTGTCTGAGGTTCCTCGTCTAAAGTCTCCTCGTCTAACCCCACCCTAACACCGACTTTCAGACACATTGTGTGGATGCTTACCCCGGGGAAGAAATCCCACGACCAAGGCAATTCGAGACTAGTATAGTGACTCACAAGTGATAGGACTGGACTGGGACTGGTAGGTTTTTCAGTCTAGTTGAGGAGCCTGCCTCGTCAGTGAGAATGCTAATGACTCAAAAAAGGAGTGACAAAAAACACGCCTAGTTTTCCAACGATGTTAGGGCGCTTCTTGGTTGAGGAGAGGAGCTTCCCCCCCGTCCGTCAGAAAATATTTGTTTTTCGGCTCAACACGTGCCATCCCTGTCGTAGCATACGGATCCGCGTTCCTGACGCATCTAACGGGTACGATGCGTCGCCAAGTGTCAACGATGTCCTCCGCTCTCTGCCGACGTAGTAATTGTTTCTGTCAAAGCGCAGGCTACACCGTAGCTTTTATGAGGCTCCTTTGCACCTGAAGAGCTCTTTACCTCGCCCTGATACTGCCGCTTTTTGTTATCGAACTTATCCTTCGAATTATGGTTACCCCCGAACATGGCCTAGGTATATCGCGACCAACATATATATTGACGAAATCACAAATTGTTTGTCCAGAGAGGGGTATGCCTACGTACCACTCGTCTGTCGCGCCGTTTTCGCGCTGTCTAAGGTCCTGGAATCCGCGAGGTGCAAGCATCCATCAGATCGCTAAGAGAAGCCTCGCTCCTCGTAGTAGAGGCGGTGCACGCGTGGCGGGAAGCGAAAATCGGCGAAATACGCGAAGCTAATACCAAGAGCGGCTTCGTGGAGAATGACGTGCCGATCGCGACCTTCCAGGACGTTGGCGGTGGTGAGCGATTTGATATTAATTGAATCTTCCTATATATATTCGATGGTTTTACAACAGAAATAATCGAGATTTGGAATTTCGAGCTTTTTTACTTTTTGAACGTTGTTGATGTTCCAGAACATGCATTTTTCTTGGATTTGTCGCGGAAATGAATAACAAAAAGTGAAAACAACTGTTCTTGTTTACAAACTAGCTTGAATAAGAATTTCCTCTAAGCCACAAGCTCGTTGAAACGCTGCGCCTGCAGGCAGAGGAGCGCCCACTACATCATCAGGAGGATTGCCCATCGTTTAGCTACATAAAATTGCGTTGACTACTCAAGGGATAGATCCACCAATTTTCTTGTGGTTTCCGCCAGCAGGCGGACTTCAAGCTGAAGGTTACGAACCTCGCCGCAGCGTACAAGACTGCTGCGATCTTAGAAACGTTCCAGCAACGTCCAGAACAGCACGAAACACCGGCGAACGAGACGCGGGGTTCGCAGATTGTGCACCTTTGGCGCTGGAGCCCAGATACGAAAACAGTGGTGTTGGTGGTGGTGGCGGCGGCGGAGGTGGCGGCGGTGGTGGTAGTGACGGCCAGACCCCAGCGGTTGCAGGTATCAACTACCTTGCTCGCATGGCCACCGACACCGACTTCGCTGGACAATCCGGTTCCGCGCTGATAGAGTTCTTCCCGCCCGACTCAAAGCTGTACAGGAACCCGTTCATCTTGGGCCACAACCTCGACGACACCCTCAAAGTCTTCTCCGGCACGATCTCGCAGGGTGGGAAACCGGGCGGCGATGGAGAGGGGCTTTGTGCGGGCGAAGGTAGTAGTTCGTCGACGTCGATTCGAGGGGTGGACACTCAGCGAGTGAGGCTCGCCGCCGCCATCATCATCGCCGAAGATGCCAGAGAACGCGCGAAAAACAACGAAGTCAAGGCGGGTTTTGACGCCGAGTCATTTTTCGAAGCCGGGGTTAGGGAAGAGGAAAGCGTCAGGTCAGGAGAAGAGCGTGCGTTGAGTGGTGCTGAAATGGACATGCAGGGGGTTTCCGAGGGGCGGCGGCTGGGAGGTGGTGCACCCAGCTCTAGCAACTTCGACGATGACCGGAAGAGGGGGCCTCCGGGAAGGTGCCGGGAAGGTGGCGTACTCTTTGAGAATAATATTGAAGGTAACGGTGAGATGCGGCAGCGATTCCTCTGGTAAAGACGTACAGACGACCAAACCCACAAAACAACAACGAAGAAGTAGCTTTGATATCGTATGCGTTTCTTCATGTTTAATAATTTTGTTTTGTTTTTTGTTTTTGAACTTAGTTATTTCGTGCATTGGTTGTGGCTTTGGATTGTGGCATTCGGCGGTTTTAACATTGTTTTGACACATTTGTTTCAACCTGGCAGAGTTCGGATATCGCAAATGTTCTACTATCGCCGTGCGTTGTCGGATGGCAAGCATACCAAGAACACATATTTTCGTCATATTTTTGATTGTTGATACTCGCGCCGCACATTGTCGGACAACAAGTCTTATCATAGCAATAGGTAATAACAATATATTCATTAAAACCTTCTGCCACGTCGACGAAGATGCAGATCTCCAAGTCTCAGACGGCTGGCCTCAGGGCGGCGAAGACTTTCCCTCTACGCGGTGAGTCCTATTCACCACGCGCGGGACATGCTAAAGAAAACCCTGATCGTTGCAGCTTTCGAAACCTCGAGGGCGTTCATCGACTCTACAGCCGACCAAAATGCTGCGGTAAATGCGCCATTTTTTTCTGCGGCTCCTCGCTCTAGAAGCTCTAAACTTTTGTTTTTTTGGAGGAAACTGGAAGTGCAGCCAGTGACCAATCTCGTGTCTTCTCGTGTCCTAGCAACCCCTAGGAACGAAATAAAGCTATACCAGAACAACATGGGCATTGCAGCGATGTTGGGTTAACCTTTTTAGCACCGCACTCCCGATGCGGGGGACAAAACACTTGGAATTAAACTCACAACAGGATACGTTTTAGGAGTTGGAAACGGGTTAAGGAGTACCGACATTCATATTCCATTTTGGCCCCAACGTGCTACCGTTCGTCGTAGCAGGCGTTAGCCGAAACGGTGTACGGGTGGGCTAGAACGCCTTGCATATCGAGGCCTAGGCTACGGCAGGGAGGGTATCCCTCGTTTGTTACCCACCGACAGGGAGGGTATCCCTCTTTTCTTGCCCACCGGGTTTTAGCCATGACTCTGTGTACGCCACTGGCAAAAATATTTAGGTGATGTGGTTGGCGCAGCGTGAAAAGACATTCCGTTGGGGATTCGTATCGCAAAATCAAAACAGCACGAAGGCTTATGGCCACAAGAAACAGGGGGGCCACTCGCGCGAGTGACCCCGACCTACTGCCAAAAAACCAGCTCCCAAAAATGTCCCCCTACTGTAGCTTCCGTGTCGACAGGCGTACCAATGCATGCTACGATGGGGGCGCTCTTGGCACTTTGTGACGAGGTATTTGATTACCGACGGTTCTTCTCTGCTACGAATATGAGGCATGAGCACTACGTTAAAAACGCACCATTTGTTTTGTTAAGCGTCTCTTACATGAAGACCTTTAAACCTTACCCAAAGACTGATTTGGAGGGGAGAAACAAATGCTGCCAGATGAAAAATGCCATAGCCCCCCAGGTTTACAACGAAAAATATGGAAAACTAAAAACAAAAAACCGACGGTTTTTGGTGAAGGAACGCCGTCATTCAGAAAGCGTTTAAGCCAAAGAGGGGGTATAACTTATCACCTCTATCGCATCACTCGTCAGTCACTCAACCTGACTGATACACCGTTCGTCAGGTACGATGTCCTCCGATTTATTGTATTTAGTGCGTGGGATTTGTTCATCGGGTTTGTGCTCGAAGATTCTCTCCAATTTTGGTTTTGGGGCGAGGTATGGAGCTTTTAAAGTCGGGAGCATCAAATCTTCACGTGCGCCCCGCCACTGTAGCATACCTCGTCGACGCGTGCTACGAGAGAGGTGCAGACCACGTTTTTCCTGAGATTCCTCAGTGTGGGAGGTTAAGACGTCACCCAAACAAATGATTTGAAGTAAAATAAACTGCTACTGGATGAACAATTCTCATGGCCAAGGTACACTAACAACGAGAGTCACGCAAAACAAAATGGCGTTTTTCCGACGATTCGGGGTTAAGAAGCCCCGTCATTCAGAAACCATTTTCGCTAAAAAGAGGTATACCTCTATTATCGTAGCATGCCTCGTGTCGATACTCAACCTAGGAAAGAGTCATCCCACGCTAGGGGTGCGTTCGACACATTACGTTGGTATACCGTTTTGGCAGAATTTCTTAACCCGGTGCAGCAGAAATTTCCAAGCTCCTAGCACGAGGAGCTCAATGTCTCACCCGAAACAGGACTTCGAAGGCGTTGTTTTCGCCCAACCCGATCGACATTATTATGTGTTAGTCCTCAAACAACTGTGCTTATACCGTTATCATGAGATCAGATAGTTACACACTCGAAGAGCTTCACCGGTTAGAAAGTCTAAAACGTGCAACCTTTACCGCGAGATGACTTCAAACCTCGAGCCTTTACTGATACCACCTAAAGATAGAGACTGTTGAGGCCGTTCCGTGGTGTTTGGCATGCGTGTGATCAGTGCATCATCAGTGCTTGCCGGCAGTCCAATTTTGACATGTGGTAAACGAATGCCTCGGTTTCTATTTCTCCAGAAAAACGGAGCGAGGCACCCACCATCCAGGTCGCTTGAAGCACGGCAGAAAAACAAATTCTACCGTTTCACTGCTAGCAGTGGACGGCGGCGGCGGTGATGATCGAAAGCCCGGCCGACTGGACGAGCGAGGTGCGGTGGGGTTTAGGGATGTCTCCGAAGGAAAAGGAGTTCACCACCGTGGACGGCACGATCGACATGGCAACGATCGACAAGCACACCATGGGGAAGGGGGCTGGGCCACCGCCTTAAAGGCTACCAAGGAGAAGCCCTATACTGGGCCGTGGGTGAGATGAAGAGATGAACAAAGTACGCATGTTGCGGTAAAGGGTACACATCTTGCTTTTTTTCTGAGGATGGTCACTTGGGAAGCTCTATACTCAAAACAAAATTGGCTTAGATTTCAGGTTATTGTTTCTAGAAGCTGAGATGTGGGGAATGGGAGGCGTGCTACAATGAGGATGGTATGGCTGATGGCATGACGCCAATCATCTTAATAACTGTCGAGAACTATGGTTGGAATTTATTTTCGTGAGATAGTTTTTGATTTTCCTTGTTAAACGATACTGTAAAAGTGCACCATATGTGTGTTCTGAGGCTTCTAACCCCTTGAGAAGGTCTATTCCGCACCCAAAACCTGATTTTTGAGAAAAATAAGGTGCACGCCCGATGAACGCTTCGTGGCCAAGGTATATATATATATATATATAAACAACTGATTTTCCAATATAAAAAATAACGATGTTGCGACGATGTTCGGTTAAGAACCCGTCCCCGTCATTTTGAACGCATTCAAGCGAAAACGCATCTCCTCTGTCACGCCACGCGTCTTCGTGCCACACCTACTTTATTCCATGGGATCAGTTACCATCGGGATAAGCGTGTACATGTTGCCAAGTCAATTTTTTTTTGGCGAAGTACGTGCGGAGTTCCCCAGATGGAGGAGGCTACGCTAGAGGGGGAGGGGGGTGTAACCCCGTTTTCATTTTTGTCTGCTAAGATTAGGCCGCACGCACGCGGATGGCTTGGCACCTCACTCCAAAACGAATGTAACCCTTTTAGCACCGCAGTTCCGACACGAGGACATTTCCACTTGGAGTTACAATATAATATGTTTTGGAGTTTGAAAGAGGTTAAACATAGTAACTCGTTTGATTGGCGCGACGCAAGAAAGAAACCGACGGTGACGCACACCGCGAAACCGAAAAACGCATCGGAACAATAGTCACTCGTGCGAGTTGCTCCGAGTCCCTGAAAATTGAGGTGATATTCATGAAAGTGACCCCCCCCTCCGCTTTGGGGTTGGCGTCGGTTGGCAACGACGTTATACAAAGCGCCTCTCACCAGGTCAGCTAGACCGCCAGGATACCGGTTTTTTCTTCTCGGTTTTCGTGATTTGGCGGTGACCGAGATGGTGGTCGAGTTAGATCATATTGTGCGGAGTGGAGAACCTTAACTCCGCGTAAGGGGGATGCTAACACGTAGTGTGCATATGGTAAGCCCCCCATGAGGCCCATGAGGCAGTTTGATAACATCTGCGTTGCTGTTGCTGGAAGTCGCCACATCAGAAAACAAGTAAATTGATTCGAAGATGCTATCCGATATGCAAGCACGTACGCACAAGCTGTGGAAGTCCGCTTCCCAACTAGTTCTTACGCAGGGCCCAGCTCACCCTTCATGAGACAGCACCGATTTTTTTATTTTTCTGAGGCTCCTAACCACTTGAGGATCTCTCTACGTTGCACAAAAAACTGTTTCATACTCAAAGAAAAACGCAATCCGATTAACAACCCTGTGGGCTAGGCATACAAAACAATCAGATCGCAACACAAGAATGTTATGATTCAGACGATTTTGGATTAAGGAGCCCCGCCATTCAGACAATATTGTTGCCGAAAAGTGCTGTTTTTATTGTAGCACACGTCGGACTTCTGGGAACACGACGCCGGGCATTGAATTGATTACGATTCATGCCATCTGATATCGTTGATGCGCTGCCTACAGGGTCTTCATACCTTTTTTTATGGTTTGTTTCGTGGAACAGGATGAAATGCTCCATTGAGGCTTCCTCTACTTCCAGAAATAAGCGGAACATCAAGATTCCATCTACGCCCACGAATAGTTTGGGAAGATGTGTAAGGCCGTGCGAGCACAACGTTAAATATAAACATTGGTCAATACGCGTGCCACCAAAATCGTTTGACCAGCTGTGAGCACGACGTCAGGTATGGCAGTGGCTAAGCCACGTGCTACCTGAAGTAGACAACGAGAAAGGTGAGCACGATGTTGGATGCAGCGTTGCTCCATACACGTACGTGCTACCTGACACAGTTGACGAGCTGTGAGCGAGACGCTGGGTGTACAATGGTCTAGATTCGTTCAGCCTCAAGCAGTCCCCATCCTATTACCAACAAAACTAACGATACTTAAACAGCTACGACGATATTTCCCCACCAGCCCATCTCCATTTGTTTTTCAACAGCAATCCGTGGTCACAAAAAGGCTGAAGCAACAGCGTCTCGATGGAAAGAACACAACATGATACCTTGTTTCGACCCTGCACGGATAATTATCGATCGCTCGCCCCTACACCCGCGCGGATCATGCACCGCAGGTTCCTGTGTTGCTCAACACGAACGTTTCTTGCCCAGAAGGGATCAGTGAGGTATTGACTGAGGATGACGTTTCATGGCAGATAACCAAGGTGAGTGGGGTACCAGGCCGTTTGCTAAAAAATAGCCGCAAAAACCAGAGAGACTTCAAAATCACACCACGGGCAGATCAGAGCTCCCCGTTCATAACCTACGCCATTCAGAGCAGATACGTCCCTGGTCTCAAGGGTGTGCATGTCGTAGTTAATGATGCTGGCGAGGAGCCGTATGATCTTCAGGATCGAGCACATGTTTCGCCTGTAGGATCTGCGTTGCACAGCTCCTGCATAACGTACCAGAAAGAAATATATAGGATCTACATGATCTATTCGATCTGCATGATCTGGATGATCTGAATGATCTGGATGATATGTATGATATATACGATATGTATGATTTGTATGATCCAAATGATCTATAATATCGATATGATCTATATGATCTATATGATCTACATGATCTACATGATCTATATGATCAATATAATCTACATCTATATGATCTGTACGATCCGTGTCATGATATGTCGGATGTCTGCACAAGGGTTTATTTGTGTTGCTCCTTGTCGAGGGCAAGGATTTTAGAACGAGATTGGCGCTTGCACATACAATTGGAAGAGCAAGGGGTTACATAGAGCCAGTCGCGATGGGGCAACGGGGGAACATTTCTAGGACGACAGGTCCGGAAGCTTTTAACTGCGATGAGATGACGAAAAAAATGGCGACCGCGCCGACTGTTGGTTCGCATCATTACACCACCCTAGGACACTTCCGGAAACACTCACCAAAATGAGGAGCGCGCACCCGATAGTTGACAAGTGTGCCGCAAGCAGACATCGGACGCATGCCACCAAACGGGTGGCACTTTTCGGCCCTCAACTGCCCAATATCATTACAATATTACAATCCTATTTCGCTTTTGCAATAACAATAATAGCCTAGACCATGGAATCGTTCATCGGATTGCGACCAGGGCTACGGAATTAGTAGGGGGGATGTTATGATGGTGTTGTGATGAAGCTATGATGTAGCCTCATTTCCACCACCGGGTTTGGGCCACCCGCACGAGTGACTCTGAGTAACTCACTGAAGAAAACGTTGTACGCGATGTTTTCGCGAAACGGTTGCTTACCATTCCATGGCGGGTTCTTATCGAAAAGTAAAACTGCACGAAAGCCTTCCGCCGCAAAAGGAACAAGGGCGTAACTCGCGCGAGTGACCCCGAGCCCCTGCAACCTCTCCCCCCACAAACACCCCCCCCCCTACCGTAGCCTTGCACTTGCGCTTTCATTACTTTTCAACGGCAGTGCGTATGGCTGCTCAGAAGAGTAAAACCAGAACCAACAGGTGCCCAACTACCGCACCGTCAGTAACATGCGTCGGTGCGCCTATTTATTGCTGAAACCCCACGGTTTATGAGAGCTCCACACCTTACACTCCCCGAACCTGACACGGAGATTTTCTTAACAGTGAAGCGCCATGCAAAACCCCATGGCCACTTAATAAGCATACACGAATACCGCTGTAAAAAACAAATACGGCATTCCAACGATAAACGACATCGGGGACTTTGTTAGTTGGTTTGAGTGTATTAATAGTATCATACCGCCAATCAGGATTATTTTGCCAATTGTTTTGTGCCACTATCGGACCACACGCTTCTAAGGCGCAAAGAGGAGATGTCGAACAGCACATCGTTCCAGAGAACCACCTCGTAACGTGGGTAATTGTTTCTACTTGTACCGTGGACCGTGTGGGTACCGTCGAACCCCTACCGTGGCGGTGGATGTCCAACCACAGGGAGATCGTATCCGCATCGGGAGCTGTGCGGGCCACGAGTGGAAAGTGGAGGGGGTTATCATCGTGCCGAACGGGAAGGGAAAGTGTCGGGTTGTCCTTTCGGAGCCCTACAAGCACGCCAAGGTGAAACATCGCATAGCGCTGTCGGTAGGTACTCGCGCAGCAGGACAGCTACATATGGTTGTTGCTGCCGTCAAGTTATGTGCGCTTGCGTGTAGCTGTCGCTAAGAGCTCGCATAGTATAATATTTTTATCTGTCATTGACAGGGTTGCGATCCATCCGATCTGCGACTGCGGCGGCGGACGCATATTTCCGGTTTTATCGATCTAGCAGCAAAATCATCCCATGGTACGGGTTGCATTTGTTTTGGGTCAAACGTTTCTGAAATTCTGACCGGCTGAGCTCCTCAACGTGAAGGACTATCGCGAAGTCTGATACTTTTACGATTTTGTCCTGTTTTAGGACTATTAGTATCGCATAGAAGAAGTGTTGGTCTGGTTGCGCGATTAAATGACTTCGAGTTGTCGTGCTTCGGGTGAGGTATTGAGGTCCTATTGTTAGGAGCAGCTCAGAACCGTCCGCTGCACCCCTAGCATGGGATGACTCCACAAGGGGTCCCTGGTTCTGGGTTAACGCCTTCACTACTGGAAACCCTTTTCGGGGACAATTTTACCTGAAGTATAGTGAGGGATTTTGGGGCTCTAAAGGAGACGCGTGCTACGATAGAAGTAGCACTTTCGGCCTTTTTTTTGTTTTCTGAGTAACGGGCTCCTTATCCCGAAATCGTCGGATTGTCAATGCTCGTTTTTGCGGTACGAGTTGTTCGTATACCTATAATAATAAGCTATGGCTTTGTCCAGCGGATGGCACTTTCAGTTTGACCAAAATTAGGCTTCGCCTCAGAACGAAAAAAAGTTCTCCTTCAGAGGTCAAGAGCATAAAAAAAAAGCAATGGGTTGGCGCACCTCTGCCGTAGCACGTGCCGTCGGGTGCATCATACATCATCAGCAACTTGCCATTGCTCCTCGTGATAGCTTGGGAAGCCCATATGTATCTGTCCAGTAGCTGACCAACGCTACGGTCGGGGAGGGGCGTACCCAAAATTTCGCTACCGTGTATTGGCCACTCGCGCAAGTGACTCTAATCCTCTCCAATTAATGGACTTGGGAAGGGAAAAGTCGTGGACTCAGCATTAATAGCAATCCTATAGCTGCGAATATCGAGAAAACCGGATAGCCCATACTACTACTGTAGGTGGGTAGTTACTCGTACGAGTGGCTCTCGGGTCACTGAAAACCGACGATCAAAATGTGACCCCCCCCTATCGTAGCCTTGATCAGCTGCTCGCATTCGGGCTTTGCACATAGTAGAATACTCTTCAGCAACACCTCGTCTGGTTCCCGTTGCTTGTACGTTACACGCAGGTTTGATCGCATGAACGTTCCTACTTTGACGGAGCCAAACAAGTTGGGATTCCTTTCGTTATGGCTGAAGCCCGTGTGTGCTTGCCCAAACGGCTGACTTTGACCGCCGACAAAAATTACCGACAAAAATGACCACATTTACCAGCGCATCACGAGTTGACAACCGCTGCAGATATCCTGCTCCCCAGCTTCCTTTGTAGTGACTGCTTTACCTTTTGGTGTTCTTAACACGTCATATGCATGCGACTTGCGACTCCGTAGGCGTTAAGCGCGAAGTCACGCTCGCGCTTCGAGACGGTCTATTGATCACCCGAACGCCTCATATACATCCTATTTGAGATTCAACAAGTCAAATAGGCGCAACGCCACGCCCTCGCTTCCAGCGAATCTAACGAGTTTTTCCGAACGCCCTACGTGTACGCAACTTGCTCCGAAATAGGCTATGTATAGGTGAACCGCCGGGTTCTCACTGGCCGCGGGTGTGGCGATGTTGCGGACGCGCATATGCACGCAGTGGTTGACGAGATAGGCCCCTAATTAACAACAATGACAAAAAAGGATTTATTTAGTCGAAAGGCCACGCTTTCGATTCCAGTGAGTATGTTGATCTTCTGAGCGCCTCATATGCATGCAACTTGCGAGCCAACAGGCTATAGGTGAAACGCCACGGTCCCGCTTGCAGCGGGTCGCCACGTCACAACATTTGCACCAGCCCCCCCATCATCCAGAGATAGGGTGGAGTTCACCATATACGGCAGGAATAGGGGAGAGAGGTGAGGGGGCTGGGAGCAGCAGACGCACAGGTGGCCACGGAACAACGGACGGTGCCGTAGGGGGCGAAGAAGCGCGGCTCGCGAGGGGGGGCGGGGGACGCAAGCAGCTTGTGCAACACGACAGGTAAAAATATCATGCTTCGCGACGAATGCTAAGATAGGGGTGACCAAAACCTGACCTTCAAAACATTAAAGTGTAACTCGACCTGAAATCCGATCACGGTCTAGGTATGTCACAAATGGTAGAGTATTAAGCACCAATGGCATTGTAACATTCCGACGGTGTTGGATAGTTTGCTACACCAGTCTAATCGAGGAGCCTCATCAGTCTCAAATGCTTTTGTCAGAAGCGGGTAAAGTATCCATAGCGTAGCACGTGTCTCGCTTGCTCGCGTCTTGTCCCGCCGTAGATTTTTGATACTAAGCCTTACTAAGATGTGTTCACGTTCACGTTCCTATGGGTCTTACCCAATGACTTAAGCATTGGCGTCGCAAAGTCGAGGTCGTTTCCAACCGAAAATTATGAGCTATGGCTACGGTTCGTCGACGCATGCTTTGGTAGAGGTATCACTTTTTGTCCGAAACCATTTCTGAATGGCGGGGCTCCTTAACCCAAAGTCGTCCGATTTAGTTATTATTTTTCAGAATTTCGTCACACCTAAGCCATGGGATATTGAATCCGGTAGCAGTTATCGTTTTCGTCGAAATTCGTTTTTGGGGGAGGTCTTCAGGCATGCGTTAAGATCCTAAAGTGAGGATTCTCAGAAAAAAGGGTTCACCTCTATCGTAGCACGCGTCCGTCGTTAGGCTTTTCCGGCACACGGATGGAGGTGCGAACGACTGCGGTTACCTTCTGGCGGGTCTCGCTCTTTTTTGTTGAGATAGCCGAGAGGCTGTGTATCGCTTTGTCAACCCCGGAATATGAGAGAGGTGTCGGGATGGAGGTTATTTTTTCATGCTTGTTTAGTTACGACTCGCGAGGATTTGGCGGCGTTTCTCATTCCCAGTCCTGCAGGTGAGCCACGGTCTTCTATTCATTACTGCTAGAACTGTCCTATCCTACCTCCGATTTTTTTATTCACCTGCGGGATTGGGAATGAAAGAGACGCCGCTGTATGCCGAGGGTAATCATTTTGAAATCCGAAAAATCAAGCTCCGCTCAGAACTTCACTATCATGAAGATGTATTGAAGAACTCTCTTTGTCGACTCAAAGGTGGAGGTCATCGGCTGACGCTCGTGCATTTGCCCTCAATTTCAGGAGCGGTGTTCGCACGGCATCCAGCCAAGGCAGCAGAAGCACCACCACCACTGGTCCCACCACCACAGGCAGCGGTACCACGCCCCACGCTCCCCGTCTATCGTTCTCCTCGTCGACATCCTTTCTCCCCAGTCTCCACCGCAGCAACAACATGCCAGGATCTCTCCATACCACGCTCCAGCATGCCAACAGCATCATGTCCGGACGTCCCGAAAGTAGTCCTCACGTAACAGCACCAGTTGGTGGATCTACAAGAGCCAAAACGGCAGAAGGATCACCCAACAGAACGCCACCCATGGCCCCATTGCTGGCAACAGCCGATACCGGTAGCAGTCGGCTGCCCGCAACGATGGCGTCGGTATCAACACCATCTTCGTCCGCGGGAGGGAAGCGCAAACCCATTGATGATGGTAAGGTGCGGCGAGGCGGGGCGAGATCGGCGCTGGGAGGTCGGGGAAGGTCAGCGAAGAGCTTTACTGGGAAGCGCGGAGTGGGGATGAAGAGGAAAGAGGAAGCGCAAGAGACGCCAGAGCAACGTGCCGCCAGAAATTTAGAAATCTTCGAGAATAATCTAGCTAGTCTGAGCCTCCCCGAGGATGTGGTTGGCAAGGGCGCTGCGGGCGGAAGGTACAATATGGCATACTTCGCTTTGGTTGTGCGATGGTCGCAGACGGGTGGCGGGACCATCCTTCACCGTAGGGCACTGAGTTTGAGAGCTTCCACAATAAGATAAAACATACTTGAGAGCGGTTACACTGGCTTCTCCCGCCTTGCAACTCCTCGCGCACTTATACCAACCCAACATTCCCAATCCGAGACAAGAGCGGTGCGGAGATAAGAGCCGGAACACTTGCTGGTATGAGGGACTCTAAAACCAAGTACCCGACTGTACTGCTGTAAGGGAAATTTGTCAGCGATTAGCACAGAAACACTTCGCACGACGTTGCGGGTTGCTCATATGACACTCGCTGCGTCACGGGTAGGGCGTTTTGACCAAACCACTGTGACAGGCGGGGCTCAAACGAGGAGCTACCTAACGTTGTAGTATATTTTGAGCTTTACTGTAGCATTCGCTGTGTATTTAGCCCGTGGCACTTTAACTGTATCATGCGTCAGAGGCCGACAACGATGTGCGCGGAACACCGCTGTTGCGGGCATGCCCTATGTCGGGCAACGGCTGTAGTTAGAGATAATATATATATACGACTAAGCCATGAAACCACCTGCCCCCCACCTACCCACCCACCCACCAACCCACGCACCCACCCACCCACCCACCCACCCACCCACCCACCCACCCACCCACCGACCCATCCACGCACCCACCAACCCACCGACCCACGTACCCACCCACCCACCGACCCACCCACCCACCGACCCACCCACCCACCCACCCACCTACCTACCCACCCACCCACCCACCCACCATCCACCCACCCACCAACCTACTTACCCACCCACCCACCCACCCACCCACCCACCCACCCACCTACCCACCCACCCACCCACCTACTCACCCACTCACCCACCCGCCCACCTACCCACCAACAAACCCACGCACCCATCCACCCACTCACCCACGCTCACACCCACACACTTACGCACCCTCCACCCACCCACCCACTCACCCACCCACCCACCATCCACCCATCCACCAACCTACCTACTCACCCACCCACCCATACCCACCCACCCACCTACTCACCCACTCACCCACCCACCCACCCACCAACAAACCCATCCACCAATCCACCCACTGACCCGCGCAAACACCCACACACCCACACGCCTACCCACCCATCCACCCACCCACCCACCCACCTACATCCACCCACCCACCCGGCCATCCACCCATCCACCCACCCACCCACCCGCCCACCCACCAACCCACCTACCCATCCACCCACCTACTTACCCATTCACCCACCCACCCACCCACCCGCACCCATCCACCCATCCGCCCACCCACCCACCCGCACCCATCCACCCATCCGCCCACCCACCCACCCACCCACCCACCCGCCCACCCACCAACCCACCTACCCATCCACACACCTACTCACCCATTCACACACCCACCCACCCGCACCCACCCACCCGCACCCACCCACCCATCCGCCCACCCACCCACCCACCGGCACCCGCACACGGCCATCCACCCACCCACCCACCCACCCACAACCTATTCACCCACCCACGACCTATCCACCCACCCACTAACACCCCCCTCATCCCCCCACCTACCCACCCACCCACTCACCCGCCCTCCCCTCCCCACCCACCCACCCACCCACCCATGCACACACGTACCCCCCAACCTCCCCATCTACCTACCCCCCACCCACTCACCCACCTATCCACCCACCCACCCACGCACCCATCTACCCACTCACTCACGCATCCAACCGCTCACCCACCCATTTACCCACCGATCCATCCGATTTCTACACAAACAATACCTAATTCACCAGGAGGCGTTCGCTCTTAGGGGGATACAAAGCCCACGCGGAGGCGGTGCGAGAATCCCGCCAACAACACTCTTCTGAACGGTACGGAAACGGGACACCTGCCGAGAGTTCATCTCGGGACGTTTCCAGGCATGCGGCCGCTTTGGCCCACGACGACAAAAACTCCTTAGCAGGCGAAAGCAGCAGAACCTATCGTACCGGTGCTTCTGGGCGTCGTTCTTCAGGAATGGCGGTAGAGTCGGAGAGGATGCCTGGGGCCGAGCGCCCGGGAGGTGAAAGGAGGGAGACTGGTGGTCTGGGTGGCGGCGGTGGGCTCACTAAGTGCCAGAGGGTGTGGAAGATGGTGCCCCAATCGAGGGATACCCGCCCTACGTGGTTGCGACAGTATGAGGTATGATAGAAGACGTGTACTTCCGTAGGGTTTCCACCGACATTTCCTGAGGCTCCGTGCTTGACCTGCTCCATACCTCACCCAAACGCTGACGATGCGAATGAGAAGAGAGACATCCCACGCTCTAGCGGTGCAGCAGATTCTAAGAACTCTCTGAGTTCCTTACACGAGGATCAACCGAAAGATGACTTCGAAGGCATGCGTTTGTTCAGCCCAACCAACGTTTCTAAGCGCCAGAAAAAAAGAAAAAAATACTCGTAAAATTATCATATTAACCGATAGTTCCACGCTTGAAGGGAGCCGGCCAGAAAAAAACGCTTGGCCTAAAAGGCGCAGCTCCTTCCGCATTATAGAGGGATGGCTCAACAGAACAGAGTTCAAACCCGATCACTAAAATTGGCGCATCCTACGATGAAAGCACCACCAGGTGTTTTTCGGTCAAACAACTCTTGACCGAGGAACATCCTAGCTTCGTTTGTGATTTGTATTATGTTGTAATATTTGTAAATCTATCTATATGTAGGATGGGATTGATCGTCGAGAGATACGCTTTCAGTTTTATCGTGCTCAATTTTTCGGGTCAGGTATGGGGCTTGTTGCCGCCTTTACAACTGGAAACCCTTTTCGGGGACATATTAACTGGAAGTTAGTTCGTATAGGGAGGGATTTGAGGGCTCTAAAAGGGCTAAGCGAGAAGGGCACCGCCACCGTAGCATATGCGTCGATTCCACGGCATCGGTGCATAACGAATTATTCAGCTTATGTGCGAGGTATAGAGCTCCAGTTTCTAAAAATAAGTTGATTCACCCCGACGATACCATGGGTCGCAGCAACTACCCACCTTCCTCAGCTTGGATTTATCGGTTCGCGCAACACTACGTAGTTAAACTGGGCAGCTCGTCCTTCCTTCCTAACCTCTGTTTCTCCTCTGCCGCGCGTTTCCATCAGTGTCTGCCCTTTCTCCGAGATGCGGGGCACGATTCGCATAGCTAAACTCTATGTATGGGCTCCTTTTCTGGTGGTTTCTCTTGGCTCATCATATTTCTTTCGGGGAGCGGTTGTGACTCATCGACTTTAACGCTCATGCTCCAAGCATTGTTAGATGGTATACGTTACAATGGCAATAACGTAAAAAAGAAAGTCACACCTTTCTCCTCCCCTCGCCGCTCCACATCGTTTGGCGCTTCCATCTCTGTCACCCCTGTCCTGGAGGTAGGAGGGGCTAATTGAATACGGAAGTCACTATCAAGGAAGCCTAGGGCGCAGCAAGAAGGAAGTCCACTTTCGGGTCCGACTGTCCTGGGCGGAGCTGGAGCTCATCGTGGAGGATCGGCCTCATACTCGCCGGTTTGCGGATTTTCGCCCACAGCAGAGGTACCGTTAGTTATCCAATCAATGAAAATAAAAACAGCAATTGTAACGCACGTTTAACTCTTGTGTCTCATGTTCGTTTTCACTGAAGACGTGAGAAAACAGAATGCTGCGGTGGATGTGCATTGGCTCGTTTCTGCGTTTTGAGGGTGTTGGCTTCATAAAACAATCTAAACCTCACCCAAAAAGTTGATTTCTTTTTGGTAAGACGCGTGCTACGATAGAGGTAGCACTTTTCGTCTGACATGGTCTCTGAACGACGGGGCTCCTTCACCCAACATAATCGGAAACAGGCCATTTTTTTGCATGATTCTCGTTGTATACTAGGCCATGGGATTTTTTCATCCGGTAGCAGTTTTGTTTTCCTCCAAATCAGTTTTTGGGAGAAATCCTAAGCTCCCACATTGGGGGGTAGTATTTGAAAAAAAAGTGGTGCACCTCTTATCGTACATCGCACGCGTCGAAAACTGAAAGTATACTGCTCCACGAACAACCTCGTGGCCTACTACTGTATTAGGCATAAAACATTAACATTACAGAAAAAATGGACCGAATTTCCGACAAGTTTGACATTAAGGTTGCAAAAAAACGAACGGAATTTCGGACACTTTTGGGTTAAGGAGCCCCATCATTCAGAAACTATTTTCGACGAAACTTGGTATACCTTAACAGCTCCACCGCAAACACATGCTACGGTGGAGGTGCACCGTGCCTTTTTTTTCTGCGGCTCCTAGAGGGGGCGAGTTCTATGGTAGAGGCACTAATACTCAATGTAGCAGTTCTTGGACCAGAAGGTTTCCGTATGACGGCATTTTCAACTCAAGAACTATGATACCAAATGCACATTTTTGCACACCTAGAAAGGTAGGTAGTAAGTAAGTGCACCCTGCTGCTTGCAAAACTCGAGTTTTAGGTGAGGAACGAAGCTCCCGAAGTGACGGTGTTCGGAAAAAAAATGAGGTCCACCTCTACCGCCGTATCGTGCGTCAGGGAGAGAACTGTGGCAAAGCTAAAACGACGACTAGACAGCATCACTCGGTCACATGTAGCGTTCGTGGAGCGCTAAGTCAAGGCAGGGGCTGCCGTATAATAATTTCCTTTTTCTGTTTATTGCTTGCTACCGCGGAGGGTGTGCCCGTTTTTATCCTGCAAGGATCTTGACCAAGGAGGAATTCCTTACCTCACTCACCAAAAACTCGACTTTGACCAAACATCAGTGTTCGCTTGAAAAATCGTCGATGGACAATCCCATGGGCCACTCGTAGGTGCAAAATGAACGTCAAATCGCGCGGCCGGAGTATCACGCAGCTTGCAAAGACGAGTATCGACCAATTAAATTGATCAATCTCACTGCTGAAACATATAATTGTTAAAGCATAAAGTGTGAAAAGGAGGTAATTTGGAGAGACAAACATGACTTCCAAAGATATTCAACGGTTCCTCACACACAGAAACAGCTTGGCTCTAGAGCTGCAACTCGTACATACCCCTACCGCAGTACGCATACTGTTATAAGGGTTAGTTTGGGTAGGCTATTGGTTAACCTTTTGCGAGTGGTCAAACGGACTAATACCCTACTAATACCTTAACAATATCCAGTGCAATGCGTTGCGGGACACGCGCATAGCATGCATGGACTATCGCCTTCTACACGCTCGTAGCATGATTAAGCTAAAACACATCCATTCTGCTCTATTTCCTCTATATTATACACACACTTCATAGTTTTCGCCCGTTTGTGAATGTTTTGCTGGTTACGCTCCTAAGGAGGCCACGTATGTTACTGCTGTTCAGAAAGAAAAGCTTGAATCGAATACCGTCCGAATTGCATTGCCATTGTCGTTTACGTGGGCCTTGAGAGATATTTTCCCCACTGGCGAGCTGCACCAATCGCAGCCTTCTGCGATCTCCTGTATGTTTCGCCCACACTTCCAGCGCCTCTCTCTCCCTACTACATCGTATAATTCTTGTCGGGTTCACAACTATTACCGAGGTCAGTCGTTCCGGTGAAACATGCCTCCGAATGGTAACGTACCGTTCGACTCTTCCGATCCAGCTCAAACAACTCAAGAAAATCAACAACCAAGAAAAAAAAAACTCGGAACCCCGGCTAGTATAACCCTCCCCGCCCCCCGGCGAAATAAAATAAGGCGGGGGCGGGCTGGTGGAGGAGAAAGGCACAGACTACTGGCTGGGTTGGCCAACCCAGTGAGTACCTCGATCTGCTGACGCTCTCAGCAAGAACCCCGACTCGTGAAATGTTCGGCGGGTCTTGCTAACCTGCTCGTGGGGTCTATTCCGAAGTGCAAGAGGGGAAGGGCGCCTGTATTTGCTCTCATTAGACCCCAACCCCTCAAACCCCGAGACCCCGATATTAGCATGCCTAATTTCTTCTACAATAATATTTGAATTGTCGATGACTGCATCCGCGGAGACGGACTCTTAGTCTACCGGCAAACTTATCCTATTCCGATTTGAGCTCTCTTGTTCCCAACAGTGAGGGTGGAAGGGCGCCTGTCTACCCGCTCATCTGACCGTTAACCCCCCTACCCCCAGGCCTTGATATAAACACGCCTAATTACTTGTACAACAACCCGTCACTTGCCGATAATTGCTTCTACGGAAACCGTCTCTTCGTCTACCGGCGAACCTATGCCTTGCCGATTTCTCCTCTCTTGAAAATGGTCCAACGACAGGCATGCTGAAAAAACTGCAAGCATGATACTTCCGCACTTCTTGTTGATTTCGACTCCACAGGACTCATGCCATTGTATTGTAGACAGATACGTCAATTTTCATTGTTCCAAGGCTCCTCACGCAAAAACTTGATTTTTGATTAAAAAACAAAAAGATACGCACAATTCGATGAACGATATCATGGCTAAGGTATACAGTGAAAAAATAAATAGCGAGCGCAAAGTTCAACACACGAAATGTACTTCGACGATTTGGGATGAGGATATATCCGCCAGATGTTATAAGGCTTAGTTTGGGTAAGCTATTGGTTAACTTTTTGCAAGTGGGCAAACGGACTAATACCCCACTAATTCCTTAACAAATGGCGTCGTCGACAGGCAGTGGGTTTTTGGGTCGTGGGTTCAAATCCTACCATCCACATAACAAACTTTTTCAGACTTTCCCCTTGAGCCATCTCACGGTAGGGTTGCAGCAGGAAGTCCCTGAGCTCCTCGCATGCGGAACTCAATATCTCACCCGAAAAATGACTTCGAAGGCATTAAGTCGAACAACCCGACCAAGCTTCTATGCCTCAGTCCAAAAATAAAATGTACTCGTGAAAATTACTTTATTGACCGGCAGTTCCTCACATGAGGAACTCAATCGCCCAGGAACGTTTTGGTCCAATAAGTGCAACCTCTACCATGGGATGACTCCCTTGTCGAACTTGAAAAATACTCTCTCCGGTCTATACCCAGGAAATGAAACCGCTTGGATATTGACAGGTCCGCCCGCATATCCGGCCGACCTGGTATCCCACCGCTGCATGGGGGGAGAGTGTTGTAAGGCTTGGTTTGGGTAAGCTATTGGTTAACCTTTTGCAAGTGGTAAAACGGACTAATACCCCACTAATACCTTAATACAGACATTTAAGCGAAAAAGTGCCACCCCTGACTGCTTCTACGATAGCTCCCCCCCAAAACCAGCGATTTTCTTTCACGAAAGTTTCATGTCTGCTCGACACGAGACAGGACCCCATAAAAAGAGTATCTACACATATCTTCTTGTTTGCAGAGGACTATCGAACGATGGCGTCGGGGTGGCAAAGGGCGCCGTACGTCAGGAGACACGGCCCCGAGCTGGCCTCAAAACCGGTGATTTTGTTAAGAAACGTTGGCTAGGCGACTCCCCTACCGTATCCCGCGGGTCATAGGAGGCCCTCTAAGGGATTGATACAGGGACCAAGGCTGCGGTATTGTAGAATCATACACTCCTTTTTCCCTGCCGGATTTGCGCCAGTCACCCGAGTGAGACTCTGCACCTCACGGACAAAAATAGCTGAAGAGGCTTCTGTTGGCGCAGACTAGCTTGCCATCCCATTGCGGATTCATATCGCCAGCAAGCAACACAAAAACTCAAGGTCGCAAAAGGGACAGCAGGTGTGTCACTCGCGCGAGTGCCCCCGAGCCATTGCGAAAAAAGTGACCCCCCTACCGTTCCCTTGGTCCAGGCGTCATTATTAATACACTAATATACTAATACTCTAGACACTAGTGCACTAACACACCAACACACTAGTACATTAATACACTAATACACTAATACGTTAATACACCAATACACTAACACACTAATACACCAATACAGTAATACACTAATTCAACAATAAAGTATTACAACAATACACTAATACACTAATACACTAATACACAATACACTACTGCATTAATACACTAATACACTAATACACTAATAGGTAAATCTTGTCATTTCTAAAGTCGGTGTCGTTATATTTAATATCCTCTCGAGTGTCTAATCATGCTCATAAGGGAGAGGTTTTGCTTCGAAAATCTGGCAGACAAAAGAGGTTGCTGAGAGGGTAACACATCTTACAAGTGAAGCTGGCAATTGAAATTGATGGTTAAAAATGAAGATAACCCCCCCCCCACCCCTGCCTCATTTCCTTTTTGCACGGAAGGTTCACCTTCTTTCGAAAGCTCCGACTACACGACCTGCTAGCGATTGCCTACGAAAAAACATCGGCAAGCGGTGGTGGCAATGCTGGTCACGCTGGGAATACTGGTCACGTTGGTTCCGAGAAGATCCCAGCAGGAGGCGTGGCCGGTGGGGGCGGTCATCAGCAGGGGCCAGAGCTTGACATCAAGAGCTGGCACAAGTTCGTGGTACGAAGTCCTTTAAAAAACCCGCACATAAACTCGTAGCACCGTCTGGTACAGTACCTGGTATTAACCCCCCCCCCCCGGCGCATGAATTAGTGTGAATATGGTAAGGCACCCATGAGACAGTTACTTAGTAATACCCATTGACGTCTCTGGAGTGGCCACACCAGAAAACAAAGTAACTCATTGGCGCCATCATCCATTACCAAGAAAGTAGGCACGAGGTGCCGAAGTTCGTCTTACGAGCGGTTCTTGGAAAGATGCAGTTCACCCTTCATACGACTTGCCGAGCATCTCACGGCGCTTCGCGCTTGATGCAAGCAACGTCTGCCTGGTTGGTGGAAACCCGACGTGCTCCGTTCCGGCATAGTAGGGATGCGAGGGTCTATGGTCATACGACTACGGCCATGCACAAACTGAGTACCCCCCCCCCCCCCCTCTCCCCTGAATGAGTGGTATGTGGGGCGCATGCTACGGTAAAAGTGCACCATGTATGTGTGTTCTGAGGCTCATAACCTGATGAGGAGCATTATACACCTCCCAACGACGCGTGCTACGATAGAGGTGCACCACGTTTTTTCTGGGTTTCCTCATTTTTGGAGCTCAAGACCTCTCCCAAAAACTGCTTTGGAGAAACATAAAAAACTGCTACCGAATGAAAAATCCCATGGCCTAGGTACACAAAGAGAATAATGCCAAAAAAAAGAAACAACATCGGACGATTTTGGGTGAAGGAGCCCCGTCAGTCAGAAACCGTTTCAGACGAAACGTGCTACCTCTATCGTAGCACGTGCCAACAAACAAATGACCAGGTATGTGGGGAAAAATAAAACTGCCGCCCGATGAACAACCTCATGGGATACTAATAGCTAGATATTCAACAAAAAATCGCACCAAACCACACAAAAAATTGCGAACTGTTCAAGGAACCCCATCATTCAGAAACGGTTTCAGACAAAAATGATGGCTCTATAGCAGCACGCATCTCGGTTGAAAAAGCAGTTCGTAATTTTCGTCGGACAGGTTAAAACAACCCCTCCATCTACCAGCTTGAAGGCGTGAGTTCGAGTAGCGTGATATCGAGAGCAGGCAAAAAAAATTGTGGTTTGCGTCTCAGAAGATCCCTCCAATACGTTTTGTGGTGATTAAGCTTTTACTTTCCAGCTTTCTCGCAAATATGTTGTCGCACGCTGTGCCTATTTTTTGCTCCCGGTACGCACCTGTAATTTCTGTTTTTACGGGCTGGTTCACGCTAAAACCCAAAATTCATTCCCCGGCGAATGTCCACGTCGATTTTTTATTTAGACCATGAAATTTTGCACACGTCTTCTATCTGCCCTTCCGAAGACCTCACCTTATTATTATTTTTTTTTTGCCTTCGTCATATAGTATATTTCGGAAAAAGTAGACCACCTTAGCCCAAATATTTTCGGCGAAATAAACCCGAGAAAACCCGGAGGTCAGACCTTGGGATAGGCATGTAAAACACGTGTGCCAATTTTCATGGTCTATTTCTCAAAAACGACGAGGACATTTGGACTTTGGTGCAAACATATGAGTACGATACGTAATTTCCTTCAAATAGCTTGGTTTTAGTACAGGATTCAGTGTGTCACTATATTCTGCTTAATGTTGAACACAGGCAGGTCAGATCTTTGATTTTTAAGTGCGAAAAATTGTACAGATATGCCTTGGAGTACGTCCAACCGGATCGTGCAAAATGCGGCTCAATTTTTTCTTTCATCCCCACTTGGAAAAAGCCTGAATGTTATAGAAAAAAATGAAGCCTGAACATTAAAAAACAAAATGGAAGCCTGTCAATATGCGAGACCAGTTTTGCTCCTAGAGACGACCCGAGGCCGTTAGATGAATAACTGACCATGCCACCCTGTTCCACTGGCCATCTGGGTCAGTGTGATACCAAGTATTTATTAATTGGTTAGACATTGTGAGCGGCATTCGTGGGGGAGAGATATTTGTTTTTTTTACTTGAACCATCCTGTAGTCGCGAAGGGTGTGCGTTCGAACCCCCCCCCACAAATTCCTGCATTAGTACGTGTTTAAATCCCCTACCACTAGCTATCGGCTCGACGACGTGATTTCGAGTACAATAGGACAACATCAGGGCTGGCACAACTTCGTGGTATGGCTGGAATAATCCTATCATGGCGTCTTTTTCGTTTCTATCGTCACCGCTTAGTTCAATCGTTATGAGCAAGCCGTGGTCACAGGTGTCTTTCGTTCTCCCGCTCAGTGCATTCCTTCATTGGTATTGGCCATGCCGTCCAGCATTCCCACTGCTCCTCTACTTGGGTCGATTTCTTTCAACGCGTGCACTGGGGGACAGTCGGTATTACTCGCGAGGCGATACCTAGCGACCAATGCCGTATCCGTGTCTTCATGCTGCCATAAAAATATATCTGTGTCTTGATGCTATCATACAAATAGTTGCGCGTGGATACGTTGTCGACTCCCTTCGCCCGGCTACTTTCCCCGTACGAACCTTCCGAGAAAGGTCTCGTTGGGGTACATTTCGGACGTCTCGCAACCGGCTCGACACCATGACATCGACCAGATGTACCGGCAAAGGACCAACCAATACAAGGTAAGCGTCAAAAGGGAGAACTTGTCTCTTGGGAGGGAGGGAGGGAGGGAGGGAGGGAGGGAGGGAGGGAGGGAGGGAGGGAGGGAGGGAGGGAGGGAGGGAGGGAGGGAAGGAGAGCTCGGTCAATTGACTCAAGGGACTGATCTACCTGTGGATGATGTGTGCTAGACCCGCGCAAGCCATGAACTTGTTAGGGCGTATCACTAAGTGCCCAACACTCCCTTGCATTTCAGGCAAACTCGCCATGTTGGCTGGTCTTCTCCGAAGATGCGGGTACCAAACCAGGGGCGCCTTGATCATGCGTATAACCCTGTCGAGGGCACTCGAGTGACACAAGGGTACAAGAAATTTGTTCGTTCAGTGCTCTCATTTACCTTTACTCAGGAGAAACGTAAGTACGTAGCGCAGAACCCAGGCCAAACAACGGTTTCAGTAATCGAACAAGGCTCATTTCCTGCCAGCACCGACACGACGCGGCTTAACTCGTTTATAGCTTCACGGGGAAACATGTCGGAAGTAACTGACGACACCACCGTTACACCAAGGATACGGTGTTACAGTATTATACTACTATGATGCATACAGTAGTAGTATATATTGTGTTGCACCTCGGTGTAATTTGTCCGTCTAGTGAATTTCGCTCGCGCGAGTGGCTCGGGATCTCACGCAAAACGGACTGGAACACAGTGCATTTGCGCAGCGTCACTGCCAATAATCTCCAGGGAAACCATCCCTCGCTAGAGGTGCAGCAGTAGTTTCCGAGCAGCTAACATGTGGGGAGCCCAATATCCCACCCGAAACATGACTTCAAAGGCGTTCGTTCGAGCAACCGAACCGATATGTCTAGCAGAGTATGCACTCTTAATCTATTAATAGTCCTCAACATACCCGTGAAATTATGATACTAGCCGACAGTTCCACAGTTGAGGAGCTTAGGCAGTTAGAAGATCAAAAACGTTTGGCCCACGTACAGTGCAATCCTTACCGCACTATAGAGGGATGACTCCAAGCCCCTAGCCTTTAAGGAACGCCTCAGGTGGCGTTAAGGCATAAGGCTAAGGCCCGCATAATTATGGCTCGTAACTAGGGAAAAAACAAGCATGTTTTAAGGTTCGTGCTCCCACGTTTTTCGGAGTAAATCACTTGGAAACAGGTTGATTAAGAGATATTTGTCGCAGAGCCAAGTGCTTTGTACACCTCGATGGTGACTATCGTGTCGAACCACTACACATTTCGGCGAGAATCGTCAAAAGTTGTGGGCAAGGACAACTCATTTGAAATGTGATTTTGACCCTGAGAGAGAATTGATAATTT
Organism: Undaria pinnatifida; assembly: GCA_012845835.1. Classification (NCBI taxonomy): domain Eukaryota; class Phaeophyceae; order Laminariales; family Alariaceae; genus Undaria; species Undaria pinnatifida. The sequence goes on from JABAKD010000004.1 coordinate 9,843,729, forward strand.
CCTTCTTGAAGCGACTAGATCTACCCCATCCCCTGTTCAATGGGTTTCCGGTCTAACGGCGTTTCGTTTGGACACAATAAACGGTTTTAGGGCAATCGTTTTAAGGCCCTAAACAGCCTTCAAGCCACACGTGTTTTGGCAAGGATCTTAACACCTTCAGAGCCCTCAAATTTCTCCCTTTACTAATTTCAGGTAAAATTGTCCCCCAAGAGGGTTTCCAGTACTGAAGGCGTTAATAGAACTTCCGTCGCGATTTTTTCCAGAATCTTTACCCTATCCCCTGTTTTTGGGTTTCCAGTCTAACGGCGTTAAGTTTGGACACAATACCCGGCTTTAAAGCAAGTTTGAAGGCCCTAAACAGCCTTCGATGCACACGGTGTTTCCTAAAGAGCGTTAATGCATATCTTAAGGCTTGTCTTAAAGGCTAGGGGCCAATTATATCGCGGTGCAATTCGCAAGAACCGAAAAACACGCATCGTAGGTATACTCGCTCGCGTAAGTGGCCCTGAGCCACTAAAAATTGAGATGACCCGCCTATCGCACAGCATGGGACAGTACCGTACAGTACATCCTTGGTGGGCAGCATCGAGCATGCGAGACATCGGGGCTGTTGGGTAGAGGGTGCGTCCAAATCGCAAACCTTGGGAGCTACATATGCTCGACACGCGCGTAGCATGGTGACACCTTGTGCTGCACGGACGAATGGCTGCGGCAGAGATGAACCAGTTTATGAGGGTCATCACTCGAAGAGCTCTATATGCCTCACCGTAAAGTCGTCAAGACATGGATCGTCATCCCGTTCAACAAACCCAGGGCCTAGGGACTAGGTACACAACAAACGTTGGATATCGTATGCTGCTCGGAGTAGTCTAATGGAGGCGGAGCCCCCGCAAGTTACAGCTGTTTTGACCAAAAAGTAGTACAGCTGACCCTCATCGTGACGTAGAACAGGAATGGTTTTCCAACCATGTTGTGCTGTTTCTTGGCTGACGAGCCCCCGTCAATCGAAACTGTTTTGAACCAAAAAGGGTAGAGTACGCCTATTGTGACACATGTCCAATACCAATGCCATGATCGTTTTGTTCTTAGTCATTCGTTTTACCTGCGGCCGGCCATAGGTGGAGCTGAGTAGGATGGAGGCGCAAGCGGCGAAGGAACGAGAAAGACTGCTGGCTGAAGAGAAAGCACACGCTAGGCGGATGGCAGCCGCAGGGGAGACCGGAAAGGAGGATCAGGCAAGATACCAGCCTCTGGCGTGTCCTAGACAAGGGGTGTGGCACGCATTGACCCAACCAATCTTCCCTGACGGGGAAATTGAGCAACTGCCCAATATGGTTGGAACATCGCTGAACATCATTTCACAAGTTCTACGATAGGCGTAACACTTTCTGTGGCCAAACTATTTCTGGTTGACGGGACTCCTCAGCTAAGGTGCTCCCCAATGCCGTTGTTGTAGAAGCCCACTCCAATGAGCCCCGTTTGCAGCGATGCGACGGCAATGTCACAGGTGAGATGGAGCCAACGGTACGCAAGAGGGAGCATTGTTTTGTTTTGTTTATCAGATATCACCCGCAATGATGTAATTCATGGTATCGAAAACCTGCCGAGAGGACGGCTGCTTATTTCTGCGTCTTTTGTGTACAAGCTTACTTCCCTCTGTTACGGATCACTCAAACGTAAGTATGGGGTTGGATGAGGCCTCATGCGCCGGTCAATTCTCCCAGCCAAACTTCCTACTCCCATATTGACCACCGTGGCCACCTCATCCACCCAAACATCCAACATCCAACTCGCGCTCCTTGTAGCCTTACTTCGGCGCGCGGGCGGCAAAGTCCTCCGCGAAGCCGGCGGCAACGAGAGACTGGATGCGTTGGCGCAGACCTGCTCCCCGTCGCCGCTTGGCCCCCACACTACTCCCCAAGTGTTGTGAGACCTCACGTTGTATCGGGCCATCTTCCTCGTCTTGGAATTAGCTACGAAACTAACTGGTAACTGACTGGTCTAGACTAATGGATAGAGCAACAAAACGAACAACACATTTATTTCAGCTTCTTCGTCGGATCTCGGTGGCTTCATTGGCATTGGTCCTAGGGGCTCTCCCTGCGCGACGGAAGAGTATCTAGGAACACACTGTGGCATACCAATGTTTCAGAGTATTCTACAGCGCGCACGCTCGGAAACAACAAAAATCCAAAAAAAAAACACGCGAGATTCTAACTCACGGCACATCCATCGTTTGTTGGTTACACAGCACTATCCTGTATCTATCCCACACAGTCACCGCCGTTACCTTGGACCCAGGGACCACTCGAGCGAATGGCTACCCTATGCATGTTTTGCGTTTTCGTTTTGGGTTATGCTAATGGCACCACCAATGGAGCCTATTGCTATGCTGGGCTAACACAACATTAGATGTATCCATTCTTTTGAGTGTGGTACGGCGCCCCACACCCGGAGGAGAGAGTGAGGGTACCGCAGCTTTTTCTTGAAACCTAAACGTGTGCCACACGGTAGGGGTGTGCCTCAGACGCATGCAAAGGTATCGGTGTGCCCTTTTTTTCTGGGGATCCTCACGTGAGGAGCTCCATGCCACACCGATGAGCAAACCCATGACCTACTGGGGGATGAAAAATAGATCAGATTGCTAAGCAAGAATGACATTCCGACCACGCGTGCTGCGATACAGGCGCGCACCACTTTTTTTCCGAGGTTCCTCAATTTAGGAGCTTAAGACCTCTCTCCAAAAAAACGTACTTGGATACGAAAAAACTTGCCGCCGGATAAAAACCAAAACAAGGCCTAGGTACACAACGAGAATCACACAAAAAAAAAAAATGGACTATTTCCGACAATTTCAGTTAAGGAGCCCCGTCGTTCGAAAACCATTTCTTCAGACGAAAAGACACCTCTATCGTAGCACGCGTCCGACGACGTTCGGTGAAAGACCCATTCATTCAGAAAAACAGCATGCCCGAACAAAGTCGCCTCCAATGTAGCGCGTGCTCTGATTTTTTCTGTGAGGTTCCTCGCGTGGGCGTGCTCTTACGTTTCTCAAAACCGTGACCTTGAGATGAAACGAAAAAATCACCGGATGAAATAACCCGTGGTCTCTATGTATATAACGAAACAGGTTGCAAACACAAAATTGCGCTCAACGATCTAGGAGCGGTCCTTCGAGGATTAAAAAGCTTCGGGCCTAACAGTGCCACCGTTATTGTATAAACGTGTCCATGATCGCGGCAAAAACCCGGTGACACTTTTCCCACGTTGGGTTCTTCCCCAACCCCATTGTTCTTGCTGTTGCGTTCGCATTTGTACCGCATAACGTAAAGACACAAGCAAGGCCGGACTCTCGAGGCACCAGACCGGGTAGTACGCGTGCCACCGCCTCTGGAAAGCGAGGAGTGCCTACGGCGCTTTCTACAGCGGGAAATGGTTCGCGCCCTATGAGCAAGGGGCGCCGAGAAGGGAGGGTGGTCGAGCAGCAGAGATGCAAGACAGCGGGTAACGCCACCCCAGGTACAAAAGTGTTGATCCCTGCGGGACTTGACTAAGGCTACGGTGCACGGGTTGACGCGACCCCCCCCGTTTCGTCTATATATTAGAAGGCGGGCGGTCCAAAGGACTACCCTCTGAGGCCTTATTTTGGAACATCAAATATCCCAAACCATGCGAACGTTCCCCCCACGTTTTGTGAGTAGGCTTCATTTTTGGCGGCCTCCAATAAGGTATTGCCAAAGGCCGTTCAACGGCTGCCGCTTGGAGTTTATCGACGTTCTGTGGATTTTGCGTCATAGCTGACTGTTCTAAAGGTGCTTAGTAGAAGGTCCGACTTTTGTCGATGTTCTACTAGATGTCGATGAAACAGGGGGGTCTTGTCCACCCGAGTAGGCGAGCACACTGTTTAGGTGTGTTTTTGACAGCAGCCCAGCGGCACCAATCGCGTTATGGGCTACAGATTCATCCCACGGTAGAGGAACAGCAGATTCTAAGAAATTTCTGGACTCCTAACATGAGGAGCTAGCTCAATATTATCATCATCACCCAGAAGATGATTCTGAAAGCATTCGTTCGCGCTATCCGACTAAAGCTTCTATGCGCTCCTCCTAAAAACCATTATACTCGTAATTATATCGGAATGACCGGCAGCTCCACACGCGAGGAGATCAACCGGCCAGAAACACCATATGGTCCAAAATCGTGTACCACCTACCGTCTAGGATGACTCCACGTTGCCCGATTGCTGTGCAATCTTCGTTTCTTACTACTTCGCGAACTACGAGGACAGTGCATTGTTTGTTGCGCTGCTCGGAAGGAACGCGGGAGCACCGCCCCTCACGGTGGTCTCGATCACTCCAAAGGGGAAACGTGCCAAACTGCGACAGATTCCTCCCACGCTAGGGATGCAGCAGATTCTACGAAATTTCTGAGCTTCAAACATGAAGCGCTTAACAGCACCCGAAACATGACTTCGAAGGCATTCGTTCGCGCAACCCGACCAACGCTTCTGCGCCCTGGTCCTAAAACAAACAATATGATATAATGTTTTGTTCACACCAGCCGATAGCTCTACATTTAACGAGCTCACCCGGTCACAAATGCTGGCCAAAAAAGTGCGACCCCTACCGTTGCTACCTTTCGTGGGATGACTCGAGAAAGGCATCAACGCATGCTACGATAGAGTTGCATCGTTGTTTACTCTGACGCGCCTCACTCCAGGAGCTCTATGCCTCACCCGAACACCGATCTCGACAATAATCAAAGGTGCAACCATTGTGATGAACAAACCCATGACCTAGGGGTACAAAAGAAAAATGCATTGCAACCAAACAATAATGACATTCCCACGATTTGGTGACAAGGAAGCCCGTCATCTACAAACAAAATGGCGGGAAAGAGATGCTTCTAGATAGCGTGGCACGCGTCCATCCGCCATCCGCAGCATGCCGGGGTAGGCGACATGCTCGAACTGTGATCTAAGCAACTGTACTCACGTAGGCGACACAGTGGAATTTTCATTACTAAGAGCTCTTCGTGGGAGTTTGGTAGTACTCACCGCACGCTGCGTTGTTTTGGGTCGGTATACAGTACCTGGTAGTCTCCAAACATGAGTACTAAACCGTTTTCTAGGAAGCGTGCAGTGCTGTCTTCGAACTGAAAAAGGTCGCCCAATGTGATATACTCCACGCTTCATCTTGTCTTTAGTTCGTCGGTGCATTTATTCGCTTCCAACCTAGGGGGATGATGAGTCATCAGCGCACGATATGGCACGAAGACTATGTCGCTTAGCGTCTAGAAAACGAATATAACCGTTGCTCACGCAACAAGAAGTCCGCCACCTCCTCAAGACCAACACGTACGCCAACACCAACACCAACTTCCCAGCTTCACTAACACCACCACCACCACCACCACCATCATCACAACCACCACCAATACCAGCACCGACAACACCAACACCACCAACACCAACACCAACACCAGCACCAACACCAGCACCAACACAAACACCAACACCATCACCAGTTCCAACACCAACATCAACACCAACACCAACACCAACACCAACACCAACACCAACACCAACACCAACACCGCCACACCACCAACACCACCACGGCCACAACACCATCACCAACATCAACATTGCGACCATCACTAATGTCACCGCCACGACCACGCCACCATTACCACCACCAGCACCGCCACCAACACCTCCCTACCGCCATCGCCACCACCACTACCACCATGACCGCAAACAACACCATCAACACCACCCCCACCGCTTATTATGTACGTCAAACCCTAGCATACGGTATTTGCGCCTCCCTCACGTAGGCGCACGAGACAGAGCAAGCAACGGTACGTCGAATGCCGGCGTTCATAGGAGGAAGACATACCTAACAGCGGATGCAGGCAGTCGCGGGCTTGGTGCAGAGCGTCCGGGCTCTGGGGTTGCAACGGATTCTGTGAGAGCTCACCAGCAGGTCGTGATGAAGCACGTATTGGACCAAGATCTTCGTATGGACCTTGCAGGTGAGGAGGAAATCCTGCCGCTATTGAATATTTGACGCACACATATGCCACGTGCCGACACAATATACGGTTTGTGTCTTACCGCGTAAGGGGCATCGCTATCAGAGGTATATTTCGTCGGAGTCTGACGTCCACGGTTCAATAGACACTTCCAGTAGAGTCGCCGTTGCCGAAAATATTGAATAGCCGGCACTGAAAACGATAGGTTCTCTAGGACCACGAGCTAGCGTCCGCCATCATGTACCTGACAACCTCGTACATCTATACTGCGCGTTAGATTCCGTCCGCGTCCGTTGTGTCCTGGCATAAATAACAGGATGTATGAGTTGCAAACCTCGTATCTCCACCCCCTCTCCCCCCCGACGGTCTGCTCGTGCGCAGCGTGAGCGCTTTGAACATTCCCCTTTCGGGCTTTGGCATGTCTTAAGCACCAGTAGATGCGGCACAAACGAGGCGAAGAGTCACTAAACTTATGTTCTTAACTCATAGTTCTATTTGCTCCGAGCTATTTGGTACTGGTATGCAGGCTCGAGTAACACCATGCGTGGTTTGCGGACCCGTTTGTTTCTCAGCCCCTTCCGCCCTGCAATCTCAGCCTTCAACCCGGCACGAACGCGCAAATACTCTTTGAGGGCTTCGGCGTGTCTTAAGCATCCGGAGATGGAACGCAGGGCGGTAACAAGTCACCGTGACATATACTCTTCAATCAATTGTCGATTGGTCAGCCCCGGGCTGGTTCGTGTGCTGGCACAAGTAACACGGTGCACGGGACGTAAAACAGCGTATTTCCTATTTCCCTCCCCCTACGGCTACGCATGACACCAGTACGCCCCAACAGCTCCTCTGTCCCCCCCGCTGGCCCGCTGATGCCCATCATGAAGGCTTCAAGGACGCCTTGAGGGCTTTGACGTGTCTTAAACACCCGGAGGCAGAACACAAAGACGGCGATGAACCACTACGAGATCTCTTCTTCAACTATATTTTGATCAGCCCCGACCTCGAAGGCGTTCGGGAGATGGCCTGGCTACAGGCCAAGGTATGAGTTCCTACGGCGTTTAACCCTTTCACCACTTCGCCCGCGGTCTAAAGAAAATTGGTTGGACGTTAGTACAAGATTGGCTTAGCATATGAACCCCTTCACCCATTGCAAACATGATCCCACACCACTAGCAAGCTCTCCCCCCATTTTTGTGGTTACAGTTATAAGTTCCAAAGGGGTTACCCATGGGTGAAGAGCTGCAACTCCTCTCCACTCGAACGCAGACAGGGGCTGTAGTACTGCGCACGCTAGCCACTAAGTGTGGCGTCAGAGTGCAAGCGGGTGCCAGATTCGAGAGAAACACAAGTAGCTGGATGCGCAGCCTACACGACCGCGCTGCATTCCAATCGCGCCCTGCCTCCCCCGTTTACCTGCTTTAGGGGTCCGCTATTCGGGCGGAGGCACCGCTCCAGTGTGCGGCGGTTCGAATTCAGGCTGTTAGGAGAGGAAAACGCCAGTTGCGGATTTACTGCAGGCAGCAAGCGGCGTGCCTCCTCATACACGTGAGCCAACGTATACGTGGTCTCTCATACACCTGAGCACCAACTTTGTCGGGAAACGCCCTCTCTCCCTGGTGCTCTGTAGCTCCTCGTGCAATACAGGAGCGACTACGGGTGAGCAGACCGAGCGTACCGGACAAGAACGGCCATTATTGATGGTATTTCTAGGCTCTAAATGATGCCGACCAGAGGAACACTTACCGTATGTCACAATACAGAAAAGTTAAAACCGGCCCGCAACTGGCAAAAACCAAAATACGTCGATTGCGCCCCATATGAACGCGCTGGGGGCAGACATAAACTAGTGATTTGAGCCTTGCTAGAGAGTTCCATGTATTGGGTTTTGGCGACATTTTCTATCATTCAAGGGGGATTAGCGTAGGCATTCGATTGTAAGAGGTTTTCGTAGTCACCAGGGTTGCTTCATGTTCCTTTACGCTGATCTCGCATGGTTTTCGATAGTATTTTCGGTGTTCTCAACGATAACGCACATGCTATCAACAACACCTGGTCGGTGGGGATCTGAGCTTACTTAACTCGCCAGGGTGGAAAGGAGCGGACGTCACCAACGCAGTAACTCGACTGCTACTGCCTGTGGGTTAGGGTCGTCAGTCTCGCGAGACCGCTGCCGAGCCTGATTACCAACATTCCAGATCATTTTCAACGCCATCTTCTCCACGGACGTCCTCCCTGCCCACCGCGGCAAGGTCCAACGGAGCGTAATGTGCCGATTAAAAAAAACGCGTTGCAGTGCTCCGAGTGGTAGGGCTCTACACCAGCCTCGCAGAGTGTCACGATAACCAACTTCAAAATTCGGTGATATTCGACGAGCGAGAAAATCTGCCGAACCCTACACGCGATGAAAATGGAGCGTGTATCGGGGGGGGGAAGGGAAGATATCCGTGACCACGGCTTGTCCAAAGGGTCGCTAGGGGCAAACCTCTGATGGGTTAAGTTGGAGAGTAAACGTGATGATGAAACACACAAAACTTGAGAAAGTCGTCAACTTCATATTTGTTCTGGCTAGGTACTGCACGGTCAACTAGAAATGCTAAAATCAAGTAGTGGGCTCAGTTCGCCATCGGAACAATTATTGTCCGCCAAGTCCAGTCAACTCACAGTCCTACCGATGGAGACCCGAATCTACAGTAACAGGTGACTGCGTGAAACCGCTCAAATGCCTCGCGGGAGCTTTCGCCGAGAAACATGCGTTTATTTCCACTCGTGATTGGTTGTTACAGTAATATTTTCAAGTGTACCATTGGGTAACGTTAGTTCCTACCGGTTAGCGTATACAGGCTGGTTCACGTTAAAAACCTCAAAAGTATTCCCCGGGGAATGCCCACGCCGTTTTTGCTATTCAGACCATGAAATTTTGCACACGTCTTCTATGTGCCCTGGCGAAGACCTCACCCGATGGGTTTATTTGTTTACGGATTTATTCATGTGTCCGACTTTTCGTCAGTTAAGTGTTTCCGGAAAAAGTGGACAACCTCAGCCGAATTGTTTCGGCCAAAAGATAAGATAATAAAACACCCCGCGGGTCAGGCGTCAGGATGGGCATGTAGAATGTGTGCGCAAAAATTCAGGGTATATCTCTTAGAAACAGCGTAGACATTTGGATTTTTTTGCGTACAGATTAGTAAGATTCGTTATATCCATCAAATGACTTGATTTTAGTGTGGGATCCAATTTTTCGCTAGATTAGGGTTTAGGATCCAGTTTGTCGCTAGATTAGGCCTAATGTTAAGCACAGGCAGGTCAGATTTTCGATTTTTTTCGCGAAAATTTCTACAGAAATGCCTATTAATAGGCGTACGTCCAACCGGATCGTGCAAAATGCGGCACATTATATATTTTTCGCCCCCGCTAGGAAAAAGCCTGAATATTATTGAAACGGTTGAATGTTATGAGGCTAAATTTGGGTAAGCTATTGGCTAACCTTTTTTCAAGTGGTCAAACGGACTAATACCCCACTAATATCTTAAAATGAAGGCCTGTCATTGGTCGAAACGAGTTTCGCTCCTAGAAACCGCCCGATGTCGGAAAAAAAAAGACCACGTCACCCTCTTCCACTGGTCATGGGGGTCACTAGATGCCAAATATTCACTTTTTGACCAGATATTGCGTACGATATTCGTGGGGGAGAGTTTTTTTTTTTTTTTCTTGAACCGACCAGTACTGTATTTCAAGACATTTTTATGCAGCATGGGCCTAAACATTGCTCGCTGACAAACATGGTTGGAAAGAAGGGGAATTAAAAGACCAGGAGAACCAACCCTCAAGACGTGAACATGAAGTTTACCCCCCTTTTGCGCCTGCGCTATTTTGATGAAACATTCGTCCATGATGCTTGATCGAAACAGGCGTGGATACACATGTGGTGGTAAACGTGAAACAGAGGCAGTTGATACCGCACAACATACCGGAGGATGACGGGGTACAATGTCGCAATCTCGCCGCACATATCATGTGTCCGACGTCCAAACTTCCAAGCCGATTCAAAGTTTGCTCGTTTATGCACATCGATTGGATAACGTATATGTGGACCTAGGAGTCCACATCCCAACAGTTAAACGGAGGTATTATTAATAATATTACTCTTGCTTGCATTCCTTTTCAAGCAGACGTGGATTCGCATGGTGGTAAAACGAAGTCAGTACCGCGCGGAGCTGCGCCGGCTGGAGGCCCTACGGATCGCGGCTCAACGGAGGGCTGCGTCGACACTCATCCAGAAGTGGTTCCGCCGCATCGCCTGGTTATGGAGGCAAGTCATGCCTTTTTGACAATACACCTTGTTTCAGCTGTGAGGTCGAAGGTTTCGTCAAAAACTCACACTTCGTATTCATGAGCTGTGTGTGATGGTGTCATCGCGCGCGCCGTGTTTCCGGGGAAGCATATGATGCATTTCAGCAAACCAAAAGCCAGCTTCTGTTCGAACAAAACAACACCTGCGTAGCATGTAGTACAAGAAACGCACTTCGGGTTAAATATTAGGAGTTTTTGACGACACCCATATATTCAAGCTGTCTGTGTGTGAAACGTTCAGCGCGCACGCTTCCAGATTTGTGATCTCTCGTGATAGATAAGTTGCGTCCAGCACCATCCACAAATGGTTCCGTGGCACCACGTGGATGTAGAGGCTACTCTCGTTTTTTCAGCAGACGCATGCTACGGTGGAGATGATACAGCATGTTTTCTTCTGAGGACGCTCTCCCTCAGTTGAAGAGCTCTCTGCATCCCCCGCCCAAAACCTGGGTTTGAGAAAAAACAAAAGTGCGAAGCCCTATAAACAATCTCATGGCCTGGGTAAAACAAAAACGAAAAAATAAATGCAAAAATTTAATACGACAGTCCAACCATATTGATTGGGCTGACGGAGTCCCAAAACTCGGAACGTACATTTTCCCGAAATTGTTCCCTTCATCGTAGCTGCCGTGGGTAGACAAACTACGCTTGCAAAGATTGGAGTTCGCTAGCTGAGCTTCATCTCTCCTAAACGTTCCGAGACGGTTTGTTCGTTTGAGGAGCCCATTATTGTTGAGGTATTAGTGGGGTACTAGTCCGTTTGACCACTTGCAAAAGGTTTAACCAATCGCTTACCCAAACTAAGTCTTTCAACACTCCCCCCCCCCCTGAAACGGCGGGATCGCAGGTCGGCAGGATATGTTATCGCCACCAAAAAACCTGTTTTCGAGAAAAACGAGAGATAATAAACATCACGAACGATGCCATGGCCTACTAAAAAGCTGGGCATAGACATACGAGCGAGTCGTCCATCCCAGGCAGCGGTGCAGCGGAATTTTCGATATCTCAACGTCACCATCACCCGAGGCATAACTTCGAGGGCATGCAATCTTGCAACCCGACCGAACCTTCGATGCGCGCTCGTCCTACACTATCAAGTTGCACGTAACATTCACTAGACTAACCGGTAGTTGCTCACTCGAGGAGCTGAACCGACCAGAAACGATGGAGCCAAACGATTCAGTGCCTGTCGTGGTATGACTCATACAGCGAGAAACGCCACAAAGAACAATCGACACTCCGACGACATTGGGCAACGTAGTCATTTTTATACGAGGAGCCCGAGTACTCTGGCCAAACAAGTGCCACCACTCACGAGCCCGTGATACGGCGGAGGGTGTGGCACTTTTTGGCTGAAAGCGTTTTCTGAAAATGACCACGGATCTCCTTGACCGAAAGTCGTCGAGGATTCCATGTATTTTGTGTAGCACGGACGCGTGACACGACAGGAATATAACATATCATCGTGCTTTTTTGGCTGAAAACGTTTTCTGGACACGATTGCGGAGTTCCTTAACCCCAACTTGTCGAGGTTTTATTTTCATTTTTAGCGACACGGACGCGTGATGCGACAGAGGGTGTGGGACGTTTTGGCTGAAAGCGGTCTATGAAAATGATGGAGCTCCTTATTAACACAACTTGTCGAGGATTCGATCTGTTTTGGCAAAATCAAGACTACCGTTGGGAGGTATCCCCAATTCTCACTACCGGGTTATAGGTACCATGCCATACCATGTCATACCATGCCATACCATGTCATACCATGTCATACCATGTCATACCACGTCATACCATGTCATACCATGTCATACCATGTCATACCATGTCATACCATGTCATACCATGTCATACCATGTCATACCATACCATGTCACGCCATGTCATACTATGTCATACCATACTGTGTCATACCATGTCATACCATGTTATACCATACCATGCCATACTATGTCATACCATGTCATACCATGTCATACCATGTCATACCATGTCATACCATGTCATACCATACCATGTCACGCCATGTCATACCATGTCATACCATACTCTGTCATACCATGTCATACCATGTCATACCATGTCATACGATGTCATTCCATGTCATACCATGTCATACCATGTCATACCATGTCATACCATGTCATACCATGTCATACCATGTCATACCATACCATGTCACGCCATGTCATACCATACCATGTCATACCATGTCATACCATGTCATACCATGTCATACCATGTCATACCATGTCATTCCATGTCATACCATGTCATACCATACCATACCATGCCATACTATGTCACACCATGTCATACCATACCATGTCATACCATGTCATACCATGTCATACCATGTCATACCATGTCATACCATGTCATACCATGTCATACCATGTCATACCATGTCATACCATGCCATACCATGTCATACCATGCCACACCATGCCATACCATGTCATACCATGTCATACCATGTCATACCATGTCATACCATACCATGCCTTACTATGTCACACCATGTCATACCATACCATGTCATACCATGTCATACCATGTGATACCACGTCGTACCATACCATACCATGTCATACCATGTCATACCATGTGATACCATGTGATACCATGCCATACCATGTCATACCATGTCATACCATGTGATACCATGTCATACCATGTGATACCATGTCATACCATGTCATACCATGTCATACCATTCCATACCATGTGATACCATGTCATACCATGTCATACCACGTCATACCATGTCATACCATGTCATACTCGCGCGAGTGGCTCTGTACCTCCCTGAAAAAAACACTTTCGGCGATTTGTTTGGCGCAGCGCAGCTAACCGTCCCATATGGGATTTGTATCGAGGTTTTCAAACAGGACGAAAGGAAAGAAAGGAAAGAAACCCTATCACCGCAAGGAACAGAGGGGTTACTCGCGCGAGTGATCCCGAGCTACTGCAAGAAAACGCCTTGAAACAACATAACCCCCTAGCCGTAGCGTTGGACGCAAAAAGTATTCATCGGGTGATTTCTTTGTTTTATCATTTGCCCAAAACCAGTTTTTGGGAACGGCACAGTACTGTACAGAGGTTCTCACGAGGTTAGGAGCCTCAGGTGCAGAGCCATGCTCCTCTGACGTAGCATGCGTTGACGTGCCATCTCGCGCACGCAAAAAGGTCGCTCCCACTCGCCACCTCATTTCCTTGCGGTTTGTAGGTTCGGCATAGCGTGCGAAGCGCGGCTGACAGAGACGCTGAGGCGGTTGAGGGAGTGGCGCGCCGCGAAGAGAAGAAAACGAAGGAGAAAAGAAGAGGTGGGGCACATCACGCTGTATGATGGGCCAAAGCTCAGAGCCACTCACACGAGGGAGTGGCTACTCGTTGCCTTTGCGACACTCGGCCGTTTAGCGTATTCTAAACTCGTTGGGAATTGCAAACTAGGTAACAAGCAGCATTGAAACTTTGCGACACGAGGCCGTTTAGCGTTTTCTAAACTCGTTGGGAATTGCAAAATAGGTAACAAGCAGCATGAAAACTTTGCGACGCTAGGCTGTTTGGCGTTTTCTAAACTCGTTGGGAATTGCAAAATAGGTAACAAGCAGCATTGAAACCTTTGCGACGTTAGGCTGTTTGGCGTCTTCTAAACTCGTTGGGAATTGCAAAATAGGAAACAAGCAGCATTGAAACTTTTGCGACGCTAGGCTGTTTGGCGTTTTCTAAACTCGTTGGGATTTGCAAAACAGGTAACAGCAGCATTGAAACTGACGGACGTCATAACCCACGGCCAACCAATTAGTTTCCTCGATGATTGCGTTTGATCCACCATTTCCTCAACCCAGGAAGTAAAAGTTTCGATGAAGAAGTGCTCAGCAGCCAGCTCGCTGCACTAAGTCCTATATATTGACTTATGCTCTAGCTTTCTCATATTTCGTGCCAAAATTTCGGTTTAAAATCTTCCAAATATGGCTTCAGTTCTTCCTAAGAGCTATACGTTACCAGTAGACTGATTCTACGATAGCACCCCCCAAAACCAGCGATTGTCTTGAACGAACGTTTCGTGGCTGCTCGACACGAGGAAGAATGCTATGGGAGAAAATGACTTCATGTTTTTTCTTGTCGGCAAGGGACTATCAAATGATGACGCCCGCGTAGCAAGGAGCATCGGATTTCAGGAGATACGGCCTGGAGCTGGTTTCAAAATCGGCGATTTCGTTAAAGAAAAGTTGGGGGGGGGTACCGTGGAACGACTCAGTAGTAGGTGCTGTAGACAACCCTCGCTCAGGTGTCGTGTGTCCTCGTTTGCCTCTGCCCCGTCATAAAATTGCCCCTCGCAGGCATTAGTGTTCCGGCAGTTGCGCAACCTAAACGGCTGTACGGTGTTGGTCTGCATGAGCCGGAAAAATCCACGTGGTTTGGACATGCACGTTCGGGCTTACGTGCCCGTCACCCAAGAGACTTTCAGGTAAGCCTACCTTCTGCGGCTCTCCAGATGATACGAACATGTTTTCAATCCTCTTGGACCTCCAAAATGAAACCATGTCCGAAGGCCAATGATGGTCACGATGTCGACCGCATGAAATAGCGCGGGCGGCCACGGACAGGGAACGCTTGGTTTGATGCTCTTCGAATTGGTAACCAAATGAGTTGTTCAAAACGCGCGCGGCATGACGCGTGACCTCAGCTGGTTTTGGCTGCGTTTTCGAGGGCCCACAAGGATAAGTGCACAGGACTGATCATATATCTCGTCTAAGTTTCCGCAGGGCTGCTTCCGGTTGATATCCCCGATGGGCGAACGTTTTGTCCCCGTTGCGGCAGTAGATCTCATCTTCTCATGGAAATGTAAACGTGGGGAAGGGACACGCCTTGTTTTTAGGTGCATCCAAGGGATAGCAGGGGGGGGGGGGGGGGTCTTTCCTCGCTGGACTGGTGATAAATGTCCTTCATGACTAGTTGTTCTTTTGCCCCGCCGTTTTGGTCAAACTCGTAGATCTGGGGTTCGGTCTGACGCTTGCTACGGTAGAGATACCGTAGCAATGGTTGGACACAGTATCCGTGGTTGAAAGTCGAGCAACTGCTAAAAAACCGTTAAAAAACCCGTCTTAGATTTCAAGTTTTGTTTTCTGATATGCCTGGGCCATGGGGTTTCTCACCGGGTTGTTTGAATTTCCATTTTTTTCTCGAAGTCAGGTTTTGGGTGAAATACAGTTGAGCTCCTCGTATGAGAAGCCTCAGAAAACAAAGGGTGCACCTTCTCCGTACTACTAGTACTATTGGTACTATCAACACTATTTTGTAGTATCAGTACTATTTGTACTGTTAGTTTTATCTGCACTGTTAGTACCATTACTACTATTAGTACTATTAGTATTCTTAGTACTATTAGTACTATTAGACACTAACGTAATATTTCTAATGTTAGTACTATCAGTACTATAAATAGTATTAAATTATATTTATAGTACTAATTATTTCCATTAGTATTATTTATAGTACTAAACTAATGGTACTAATATTAGCACTAATAGTATTTATGTTAGCATGTTTCATCTGCAAACGTGATTTCAGACTGATTTCAACATGAATGTCTCCAAACGCGTGAGAGTAACTCCAGAGGGGTTAACGCAGTTTTAACGTACCTGGTATGCCCGTACTTTGTATAGATAAGCGTTGGTGGTGGCCGGGCTTTAGAGTCAAAACGGGCCTCCTTAAAGCGAACTCCGGGCAGTGCGACTGCCGCAAAATGCGTTCCACGAAGAACTCGCTACTATGCCCAAACGTGCAGTAGCGGAGACGTCGTGTTCCCCCTTGACCAAAGTCGCGATTCACCGTATCCTAGAATTTGGGGAAAACGTTCTTACCTACCCGGCACCGGTATGTGTATCTCAGCCGATTTCCTCCTGCAGTGACAGCCACTCTCTCATTTGGCCGCACTGTCACAAACAACCTTATTGCCTAGTAACATAGAGATCGTTCGCGATTCCGTGCGCGCGCGTGGAATTAATCATCTGTTCGGAATGCTCTCTGTCTTTCTGCCTGCCTGTCTGTCTGTCTGTCTGTCTGTCTGTCTGTCTGTCTGTCTGTCTGTCTGTCTGTCTGTCTGTCTGTCTGTCTGTCTGTCTGTCTGTCTGTCTGTCTGTCTGTCTGTCTGTCTGTCTGTCTGTCTGTCTGTCTGTCTGTCTGTCTGTCTGTCTGTCTGTCTGTCTGTCTGTCTGTCTGTCTGTCTGTCTGTCTGTCTGTCTGTCTGTCTGTCTGTCTGTCTGTCTGTCTGTCTGTCTGTCTGTCTGTCTGTCTGTCTGTCTGTCTGTCTGTCTGTCTGTCTGTCTGTCTGTCTGCCTGCCTGTCTGTCTGTCTGTCTGTCTGTCTGTCTGTCTGTCTGTCTGTCTGTCTGTCTGTCTGTCTGTCTGTGTGTCTGTCTGTCTGTCTGTCTGTCTGTCTGTCTGTCTGTCTGTCTGTCTGTCTGTCTGTCTGTCTGTCTGTCTGTCTGTCTGTCTGTCTGTCTGTCTGTCTGTCTGTCTGTCTGTCTGTCTGTCTGCCTGTCTGTCTGTCTGTCTGTCGGTTTGTCTGTCTGTCTTTCCGTCTGGCTGCAGATTCGTGATCATGGAGAAAGCCCTTTCTGCCCAAATTTGTTCCGCCTTCAAAACGGAGTCACTCAGTGGCACCGAGGTAAAAAAGTATCCTTACTGCCACGGGTGCCACGATAGAGGGATAAAGGAATAGCACGTTTTCGCAAAAAGCAAAAAACATGTTTATTGACCGGCGGGAATCCTCCATTGACGAGCTGTTCGATCCCGTTCGCATACATTCTTTCTTGTGTGTTCAATACTTTGATCGTTGCATACCTTTCTTCATTGCACAACACAATAGAGGTAGCACGTTCCGTCTGAAAATATGTACATATATTTTTAATAACGGCACCCCTTAGACTAACCCCGAAAGCGTCGGAATTTTGTTTTTGAGTTTGGCATAAGCTTCGTTGTATACGTGCCAGATGGGCTCTGGGGTTGCTCATCGGGTGGCAGCTTTGTCTTCCCCTACCAGGTCGATTTCGGGGGGACTTCTAAAGCTTCCTTGATTAAGTGAGGAGCCTCAGAATAATAAAAGTGGCGCGCTGCTACCGTTGCGTGCAGACAATCGCAGGCCTTTCAACGCCGTACTTTGAGAGTGCGTCGGGGCAGGCCAAACCATTGAACCCTCCTTCTTCTTCAGGTCGATTTTGGTGTGTAGCAGACAGGGGAGCCTCCTAAGAAATGACTGACTGCTATATCACAGTATTGCATAGTAGCTAGTATTGCCAACCATTGGGGTTACCTTTTCTGGCCAGATATTTTATGAACGACGGAACCTCTCAAGGCGAGTGCTATGACACAGGGGTAGCATATTGTTGGGCCTAAGTGCTTCATGTCCGGCTAATACGAGGAACGTGCCCAAGCATCGTTGGAACTGGTTAAGGTTCTTTTTTTTTCAAGAATATTGGTGATGTATACGTAGGCCATGGGACGGTTTTTTTCGAAAGTCCTGGAGGAGGATTTCGACGACGCGTAGCGCTCTTCCGGTGAGGAGACCAGGAAAAATTAGGCGCCGCACCCCTGCCGTAGCATGCGTCTCCCCCGATTTTTAACTACCCGATGTCGCTGGCATGAGATACAATAGTGCATGCTTTTGTTACATGCCTAGGCGGTAGGACTATTCACCAGATGCCTAGACGGTGGGACTGTCCACCAGACACGCGACGCGTGGTACTAGTAGCACGGCAAAGGTAGCGCTTTTGTGTAAACTTTTTCGCTCCGAACGACGGGGCTCCTTGACCCAGAATGGGAGGAGCTTATTTCTTGCTCCTAGGCCACGATAAAACCTATCAACGATTCTTCATACTTCAGTTTTTACTAAACCAAATCGGTCTTTAGGTGGGGTATATACAGCTTTTACAAGCGAAGAGCCGTAAGAGATGGTTCGCCCCTTTATCGTAGCGTGCATAATCATATGTGCTAATAAGATATGTGTACCACGTTTATGTTTGGGTCAAAAGCAATTCTGGCGACGGGGCGGCTCGCTACCTAATGAGACTACACTACCCCCAAAGGGTCGGATCTTCCATACCTCGAAAAAGATCGGAACGCCATCTCCCGAAAAAAGGTCGGAATGCGCCTTTTGTGTTTTTACAATGGTCGTCGTCAGCCATGGGAATTGTCGTTCGTCGGGTTGCACCCTCGTTTTTCTACCAAAATCAGCTTTTGGGTGTGGGATATACCTTGAAACACGTAAGGGGCCTCGGAAGAAAGTAATCTCCACCTCTCTATCGTAGCATGAGTCGCCGCGGGTTAAGCGTAACGTTTTAGTGAAAGTCCAGGTTCGGGGTGAGGGATGGGGGTCCTCAAGTGACATACATGCCTCAATACGTTTAGGTGCACCCCATCCGACCTGTTAGTACCATTCGAACCGTGGCCGCGGCGAGGGGGTAATTGTGTGGAAGCTTTTCTTTGCAGTGGTCCGGGGTCACTCGCGCGAGTGGACTGATTCTACGATAGCCCCTCCCGCCCAAACCAGCGATTTTCTTCAATGAACGGTGCGTAGCTGCTCGACACGAGGAATGATTATACGAAGAATACATATTCATGTGCTTCGTTGGTTGCAAAGAGCTATCGAACGATGACATCGAGGTGGCAGGGAGCTCCGTATTCCAGGAGATACGGCTGGGAGCTGGTTACAAAACCGGCGGTTTCATCGACGAAAAGATGGGGGGGCTACCGTAGAACGACTCGGTGACGCCCTCTTCCCTATTACGGCCTTAACCTTGTGTCCTGTCCTTTCTTTTGGATATATGAAACCGCCTTCCATGAAATGGTCAGCTACGCCTCCGCCATGTACTTTTTCATTGGGGCGCAGAGTCACTCGGGGGAGTAGTTAAACCCCACGGGTTGAAATGGGGGTACCCCGCCTGCCGTAGTCACGGTCGTTGTAGCGCGCGTCATCTCGTAACGGTCCGTACGCTTGCCCCGAACGTCAGGTCCTCGAAAACCTTGAGTTAGTGGCGGCAAGACTGTCCTGCCGGAAGCAGCGGGACGGACACCGATGGGTGGTATCCAGGGCGAAGAGGGTGCCCGCGGAATCTGGAAGCCTGGTGTTTCGAGTGGCGCGTCGTCTAGACGGAGTCATTTACTTTTTGAAGGTGCCGGGTGGGAAGGATGCACACACTAGGTTGCGGTAGCGGGGACACTGCACCTCCATTTTCATGCCGAGAACAGCTGCATGGCGGTGTATTTCGTAGAACAAAAACCACAAACGCGTAAGACTTGCCTAGAAGTAGGGTTATCCTCCCCGCAAGCAGCCCGTCGATTAGACGGACTCGGCCACTCGTGCGAGTGACTCGATACCTCATTAACGAACCTACTCTTCTAGGTGACTTTTTGGTGAAGCTTAGATTACAATTCCATTTCGGGTTGATGTCGTCAATTTAAAACGTCAAGAAGAATAAAAATCAAATCGCAAGGAGCAGAGGGGTTACTCGCGCGAGTAACACCGAGTCACCGCCAAAAAATGGTCAAAAAATGGAGTCGGCTATTTGGCTAAGGCCAAGACGGCGAGAGGTAGGGGACGAACAGACCGATTCTATAGTAGGGGGGACACAGCACCCCTACTTTCGTTCCTACGGTGCTATTGTTATCGATGCTGGTACATTTCTTGGTGTCCTACTGTAGGACACCAAAAAATGTACCAGCATGGAAAATAATAGCACAGCCGTAGCTTGTGAACACAAGGGTCAAAACTTGGTATGCATAGTTTGTGGAAGGGATGTCTACGGTAGCTAAGAATACGGCAGTCTTGTGCCATACCGTAAAAAACAAAACTTCGGCGAACGAAAAGGTGTACCGGGTTCAACAGTATACACACCCGGTGTATCATGTTCTTGCACGCATTTGGCCAGATCACGATCTGGCTGATCTAGACCCTATACCTCTATCGTCATGGCATGCTGTGCAGGAGCTACGTCGTACATTTCCAACACAAGACGTATATTTACTAGATCCTTCAGATCATACGACGCCACACCCAGCAGCAAGATCTGGGCCGCGCGCAGATCATGTAAACCAAGGATCTGTTCGCCCCGAAATGGTATGTCACATGTGACCACAGCCATGGCAGAGGGGTTATGTTATTGGTAGGGCCTGCAGTCGCAGTGGCTCGGAGTCACTCGTGCGAGTGCCCCGCGTGTTGGTTTCGGTCTTGAGGCTTTTCGTGTTGTATCAATTTTGTGATGTGAACCCGCAGCAGAGGCACGGTTCTCTACGCTTGGCCAAACAATTTCGCCTGAACTGATTCGTCGTTGAGGTACAGAGTCACTCGCGCGACTGGTGAAAACTCGCCAGTGAAAAATGGGGCATGATTAATATACACTACAATACCGTGGCCTTGCTCATTGTGATCCATCCGATCTATCCGATGGTCCTCCAATGATTTGTCGGTGAGTTACACAGTCACTCGCGTGACTGGTGAAATCTCGGCAGTGAAATCTGGGGCCTGATTATTGTACGCTACAATACCGTAGCCTTGCTCATTATGATCCATCCGATCTATCCGACGGCCCCCCACGCGTATATTTTCCCTTGCCGTGCATCCAGGTTTATCGGTCTCCAACGGATGTGGCCGTTACTGCCTACGAGCCCAAGAGGTGCGAAACTATCAGAACGGTCATTCCGATCCGCGGCACTCGAGGTGTTTGCGCTTGGATACAGTGGGAGGTGGAAGTGGGGACGGCGAGACGAAGACGGGAGCTGTCGAGACGACTCCGCGAGGCACAGAAGGTGCGTGCCAAGTTCTGGAAGAGGTTTTTCCGTCGTTCCAGTCGGAGATTGCCCTACACCATAACGCGTTTGACCGGGAAACCGCATATTGATGGGGGCGCAATGTAGATTTTTTAGTTTTGTTATAAGATTTCCTTGTAGTCTAAAAGAATGTAGGGGGTACGTACGAAGGAACTTCCATGTGTCCAAGAAGACGATACGACTTGTAACGACTGTAGGGAATTGTTCGATCCATGACGGCAGGTTCACGACCGTAGCGATAACACACTGCACCTTGTACAAGTAGGATTTCCAAGTACTGTCATCGCATGGGAGCTTCGATTGATACAACGCAGGCATACAAAGCAGAATACCGCATCGAATGGTATTGTTCCTCTGCGATATTTCGGGTACCAGTTTTCGTGACCCCTCGAACCTCTTTGCCAAATTCCTCAACCTCCGACCGCTCAAGACGATTGTATCTCGCTCTCGTGATCGATTTCTTCAACCGGCGATGTGGAGTATGACCTTCAACGTTCATCACACACTAACATACCCAGAAAAAACAATGTACAAAAACAATGCACATTGCTGCCGATATACCCCCGGCTTTTCGTCACGACGACTGCATCCTTCTATTCTTACCGACACATGAATCCTGGCATTCTTACCACGCAACATATAGTAAAAGCTACAGCATAGCTTCCCAATCGTGATGACTGCATCTCCCTACTCTCACCGCTGACCCCCCCCCCCCCCGCCCCCCAACCCCACGTCCTCACTATGGCCACGCATGAACTGAGTACACCCCCCACCCCTACGCCTACCCCCACCTTTACAACGAGGCTTATTTCAAATCTAAACGTTCTTGGAGTGTTGATCTCCCACCCTTACAACCCGCCAGATCTTGAAGCTACACAGAATGAACGTGGAGGTGCCGAGACCCGCCCTGGTCGCCGCCCGGAGGCTGGGGAGCGCCATATTGCGCCACAACTCGACGCTACCCGCTGAGCCTGATGAGGCAACCGCCATTATGAACGTCACGGCCAACGCCAAGCCATATTTAGTGGACCGATCCAACACTCCCCTCCTCCTCGAAGGTGACAAAGGAGACCAGGTGCACCGTACAGGTACACCAGACGCTTATGAGGCACTTTACTTGATTTTCTGCTCTTATATTATCGCTTTTTTTCTAGCTCAACCCCTAAGACGCCATTGTCTCTGCAAGCTTCTTGATAACCCGTGGTCACAAATTCCCCGTTATTCGTTCCTTCTCCCCCCGAGTACTTGCCTCCAAATTTATCGCGCACAGGGTTCAGCATTCCCACATTTTTCAGTGTTTTGTGGCTGTCGGTTCACATCGAAATTCGGCATGTCACGCTCTCGCGTTTTCGGCCTGTCAATTTATGGAAAAAGTCACTTGCGGGGCTCGAACCTACGATATCGACCTCAATAGACTAGTTACGCGTCTTACTGCTGAACTACCGGGACGCTTATGAAGGAGCTCTATTCCAGACCCATACATAAACTTCGGAGCTAAACCCGATTATTCCATTGGAAATAAATGAATAAATTCATATAGCACATCCAGGATTCCAATGACGTTGCTAGGTCTTCAGTAACTGTTGGGGAAAATCTGGCAGTAAGAACTATGTTGACCGAAACGTGCTAGCTTCAATGCAGCACGTGTCAAGAGCGGAAAGCCAGCGAACGGCCTCGCAATCTTCAGTGTTCTCTAATTACGTTTTGTACTCCCGATAATGTTGTTCATGAGGGGCGAGGCTCCGTTTATTATCGCAGTGTTCCGATAATGTTCTTTGTGCGCATAGGCGCATTTTCGTTCGTTTACCGATGTTATTGTTTATGCGGGACGGCGCTTCATCGATCACAGGAGGGGTGAATCGAACAACGACATCAGCATCACCACCAGCAGCAGCAACAGCAGCAGCAACAGTAGCAGTAGAAGCAACAGCGGAACATGCGACAACATTGATGAACGCCCCACCGCTGCAAGCCGAGCTTTCGGGCATGGGGCCGCTGCCGTTCACGTGGTACGAGGGATCTGTTGCGGATCTTAATATCTTCGGGGAGGAACCGCTGGAGATTGACGAGGTGGCGTCTGCGCCGGATGTGAGTCAAAACCTTCGGAACATTTTTTGGTAGATGTGTTCCAGCTTTGATTCAACAAGGATGACGATTTCAAAACTACTGCTTCATACCTGCTCACGTTTAGCAAGCACGCCCGACTCCCTAGCGCTCGGCGTGGCTCTGCTGACCTTCACGTGGCGTCTTCTCCAATACTGGCCGGCAAAACGTGCTGCTGCTTTGTAAGCTTTATTCCGCACATTGTGAACCCGATCCCGGATACACACATATCTGGTTCTCTACACCAATAAGTAACCTATCGTTCGTTACTTCGTAAGCGGAGGCCGTTACTGTGTGTGGCCACAAACCTATCCTACATTCCATACATGCCCGTAGTTCTCCAATTGACTGCTCCAACGACCACTTTTGTTTTCACATTCCCATTTCCGGGATCGATGGTCAAGATCAAACTTTACAGCAGATGTCATGGGCCGGCGCTGGTGAGCCGGCCCAGGGTTGGGCTGGCCCGGCCCGGCCCATCACATTTTGAAAACTCTCCGCCCTGCCCATCACATTTTAAACCCTTTAGCCCGGCCCGGTCCGGCCCATCACACCTTCAAACGTCTCGACCCGGTTCGGCCCGGCCCGCGCTTTCGGTCCATGACATGCCCTGAAATAATACAGTTAGGAGCTGCAAAAGGGTTAAACTGTCATTCTACTCGCATCATGCTAGCGTAAGAGGGCTCCGTCGGCTACGCTCAAGTTGCGCGCTCAAACTTGTCTCTAGTTTTACCATGTGCGCGACATAAAAATACTATGAATGTTAGTAGCTGACACCATCTTCGCCTGGTTTTTTCCTCACAGCCAAAGCTTTCCTTGTGCACTAATCTCCATGCCGTATACCAGGTACTAGTGTATCCCCTTAGGTTTACCACGTGGAATTCGGCGAACAGCTGAATACTTTTCGTCGCTTGCTTTTGCCGCCTTGAAAGCCATTGCAATGTGCATTTTTTTCTCTACGCCGTAGATTGACATCACCGCACGAGGGCGAGAAGCCACGCTGGCACAGTGGATATTGCGCAGGGTAAAAGTGGACACAGTGCGCGTGGTGAAAGCTTATCTGCCAGGCGACGGTGATGGAGGTTGCAGAGACGGGTCGAACGCGATGTTAAAAGCGTCGAAAACCGTCACCTCGTGGAAAAGGGTGAGAGTTTGTCTCCGCGATTATTCCTATTCAGGCTGCGCTGATTTGACACGCATACATGCACGAAATTTAACTGATAATGGTTTTGTGTAGTATTGACACGTTCATAATTTTCCAGCTGTTTTTCTTCTTTCTTTATGGGCATGTTTGTGAGTATTCAGTTTTGAAGCTTATGTGCTTCACAGGATTAGAATGTGAAATTCCCAGATATTCTACTGCAACTAGACGTGTGCTACGGTGGAGGTAGCACGTTTTGTCTGAAATGGTTTCTGAATGACGGGGAGCTCCTCAACATGAAATCGTCTGAAATTGGCCATTTTCTTGTGGCATAATTCTCGTTGTATACCTAGACCATGCGATTTTTTAATCCCGTACCAGTTTTTTTAATTATCCAAAATCAGTTGCTGGGTTAAGAAGGACATGTCTTAACCTCGAAAAGTGAGGGGTAGTATTAGAAAAAAAGTGGTGCACCTCTATCGTAGCACGCGTCAGTATTTATAATACGTAGACATGCGGGATCAAGTTCACGACTCGGAGTCTTGAAGCTCCCGAAATGTCTTACCCAGGCTTCACGAACATCGTTTCTGTCTGGAAGGTGCTGATGACGTTCTTTGAAGTCGAGACAAGGAAGCGAGACGTGGCCGCATCGCGCATCCAGGGTTTGTCTTCTATGAGAAGAGCGCGGGACAGAGCACGGGCGCTCGTTCTAGCTCAGTTCGAAAAACGGTTTGACATATACAGCGGCACGTTTTACTATCACAGCAACAGGTCTGGGGTTGACACGTTCGTCAAACCACGTGTTCTGCGTGAGGATCAGGCAAGATTTGGAGTTTGACGCTAGTTCTTCCGGCCGACCAGGACAACGGTAGGGGGGGGGGTATTTTGTCACGGTTAGAGCTCGTGCGAGTGGCTTCCTTTTTCCTTTGAAATCTGTTCTTGTTTTGATGGTTAGTGCAACTATATGCACCGCCTCCGCATCTCCCTCAAGGTGCAAAACTGTTATCTCCCGTGCACAAAAAAAGTGAATTGGAGAAACGATGTCATTGGATCTGGCGATGATACAGCCGGTTGTGAAAAGACTGTGGATAATACCACTTGTGGAAAGAAGTCACAGGAGGTCTCGTCAGATCCAACACTTACTCCCAATGGTTCGTGAAGGGGTCAAAACAATGCAACAGTATAATTCCCAACCCCTGCTGTTCATTCGATCGATACCTCAGGATGTGGAAGAGCCCGCTGACGAGTGGATTGCACGAAAGGACCGTTCGGGAAAACGTTTCTACACCAACGCCGCCACGGGTAAGACCTACTACCCTGTCCGAAAAATGTGACGACCGGTTGCCATCCATAGAAATACCTCAGCAGCGCGTTTTGGTTTCCATCCAGAATGCACGACCAAGCAAATCGTAAGGATCGCTTGAGATCTATATGGATTCGCCGACAGTCGAAACATGCTAATAATAGTATGCTAGAGGTGCACCAACTTTTTTCTGAAGATTTTCACTTGAGAAACTCTATACCCGACCCAGGCACTGAGTTTGAGAAATTGAAAAGGGCAACCCGATGAACCAACCCAAAGTCTAAGAGATACACACAAAAAAATCAAATAGCAAATTAAGAATGACACTCCGATATTTTGGGTTAATGACCACCGTCATTCAGAAAGTATTTTCTTCGAAAATGCGCTACAGGACCATGCTTCGGTCCTCCAATTCCCGTCCAGAATGTGGTATACATAAGCGAACGTAGCGAAAAGGCGCGCATGAAGATGCGGCCCCCATCTGGGGAGCTGGCCCTGTTTAGCGTCGCCACCGTCTCCTTATACATATATGCTTGTCACACCACCCGTAGATGTTCAACTGCGACCCTCGCCTATCGACATTTGTTTGAGCCCCACGTGACATACCTACCAACAACCGCGGGGCGAAACTGATTCGTACCACTCCTTCCCTCAACCGGATGCCCCCAAGCACGACCCCCCCCCCCCTCCTGAATCGGGATTTTCTTTCCCAGGACAAAAATCTTGGCTCTCTGTTCCTGAGGCTGCGGCCGTCATCGTCAGAGCCTGCCGGCGCTTCCTGCGAACTCTCTACGGGTTGCTGGGGCATGAACAAATCGAGCGCGGGCTAAGGTTTTCCAGGGAGGCCGAGGAGGCGTGGAAGAACGGAGGCGGCCGCTTGGCGTCCACCCTTAACTATGCCCTGGTAACAAACATACGAGGCAGCAAGGCAACGAGAAGGGGCAACACGTGCTAGGACAGGGGTGTGAACACGTTTGGCCCAAACACTTCTGATTGACTGAGCTCCCCCATTGTGGAACGGCGCCATGCCGTTGGCTGTTTTGTATCATCCGTTAAACACATAGGTCATGGAATCGTATATATCCTCGGTTGAGCTTCCTGAGTACATCGCAGTTCGGTTTGAGAATAGATATGCACCTTATCAGGTAAGGAGCCCCAGAATGTGATGGTGTGCCCCTCTGGCGTCGTTCTACGGTAGCCCCCCCTAGCTTTTCTTTAACGAAATCGCCGGTTTTGAAACCAGCTCCCGGCCGTATTCTCCTGAAATACGGTAGTGCCCCTTGCCACCCCGACGTCATCGGTCGATAAGCTTTTTCCAAACAAGAAAAACGTTCGAAGATTTTTTTATATGGCCTCCTTCTCGGGTCGAGCAGCCTTAGAACGTCCGTTAGGGAAAATCGCCGGTTTGAGGGGGGCGCTATCGTAGAATCAGTCTCTCATGGCACGCGTTAGGTACAACAGAAAACAAATGCCGGCAAATGTCCTGTTCGATAACAAGTTCCCTTTAGCTAATGGCTGGCAGTTTTCAGAGGCTGCGGGCAAGACACAACTGAGAGTGGGAGCGTGATTACCGTGTAGTCAGCAGTAAACGCTGGCCCAGCTTAAGCAAACAACTCAAACCGTGTGCATGGGTGGTCCACTTCGTAAACTTCCACTGTCGCTGTATCACGGCCCACTTATTGGCAAGCTAACGATTTGTATCACCGTCCCAAGTCGTATGCTCCCCCTAACGTTGCAGTACGACCATCTCTGTTACAAGCAAGCAAATACCTTGATGTGGATGCCGGCCCTATTTACTGTCGCTGTGCTGGGGTTCGCGTTAGCTATTGATTGCGCATCTCTAACATGGTAATCGTGGGTCCATTTTTGACAAGGTGTTGCACACGCACCGCCATGATCTCGACGCTGCTGGGGCCCTCTACGACACCGCCTTGAAGCTTTCCGGAGAAAACCCACTCGTGCAGCGCACATGCGGCTTGTTCTTGCTCGCGAGCTGCCGTTTCCCGCGAGAGGAGAGTCGCCGGAAGGCCCTCACCTTGCTAAGCGCCGCGGACTACCGGTAAATAAAACAATGTACCTGTCTGTGCTGTCCGTGTACTGCTTCGGATGCGTCGGTTGGTTGTCATCACTGATTCGATTTCTTGGGTCGATTCCCATTGATGTTGTTTGGCTTCCAGCGTAAAATCTCCCATTTACGGCATTAGGACAGTCACCGATAGACCCTGGCCTCACTAAGCGCTACATACTAAGGTGACGAGCATATATGATGGACGGCACGCGTGTTTCGCTTCCCATTGCATTTGCTTTTTGCTCTAGCGTTTAGCCTCCAACCAACGGACGATTTTCTGTCGAACTCGACTATCAAAGTATATACGCATATACTCCGGAGTATAAGGCAGTTAGACAGGCTAATGAAAGTTGTGAGGTAGTGTGCGGTGAACTTGTATTATACCGCAGGATCCCAAACAATATGAATCCACTCCGAATAACATCGTCGATTTCAGAAAAAAACAAACTTAATGGGTCTCAGGGCTATAATCGTATGTGTTTTTTTGCATTGCCGTTCGGTGAGGTTTTTGACCAGTGTTTATCGCACCGCACCGCACCGCACCGCACCGCACCGCACCGCACCGCACCGCACCGCACCGCACCGCACCGCACCGCACCGCACCGCACCGCACCGCACCGCACCGCACCGCACCGCACCGCACCGCACCGCACCGCTCTGTGTGAATATCACATGGATATCTACACCGCACTGTAAGATTCTACAATATAAACCACAACTTGCCCAATAGCCGTAGCACGTCGTGTTCAGATTGCATCATTTGGTGTTCTCTGTCCAAACATATGCCGATCTCCCCGTTGTCATTTCATCGTCTGCCGCTATTTTTAAACTTAGGGATCGCGATCTGGACACCTTTGCCCTCGCCGAGGGGGCGTTCTACCACTTCGGGCTGTTGTCGAGGCCGAACCATTCTAGAGCATTGCTGAACTGGGCGTTGGTGCTTGAGCATGTTCGCCGAGATCCCGACAAGGCTGGTGAGCGTGTTGACTTAAGAGGTATCTACCAACACATCTACGTTTGGTTACATATACATGCTGACAAGGGTAGTTCGCGAGGTCACAGGAAGCCATGATCGACCGCTCCCGCCATGGTATTTCGTACGTCGGCACCGCACAGGGGCCATGTCAGATGACGACGATAAATCCAAGCAAGCAGATAATGTAGACTCTGCTGCTCGCGAAGCACCAGATTGCTATCCAGCCAGGTTCGCTATACCACATTAAGTCCAAGGTAAAGTCATCGAACGGCCCGGTCTCAATTTAATCAACTTTACCTGTTGTAGAGTAAGATGATGTCTTACATAGACGTTGCGCTGGTCGATGAGAAGCTCGAATGGCCGGTGAGATGCCGACAAGGTTGTTAAGCATGTGGACTTCCTCTACGTAACGCGCGCTTTTCACCAGACGCGCTACTGTTACAACGCATCGGCTCCCCGACAGAGTTGGCTGGAATTCTTACCAGTGAGTGGCTAAACGGACTAATACCCTCTACTTCTTGACAAATGGCGTCCCCGACAGAACATGAGGTTGTGGGTCGTGGGTTCGGATCCCGATCAACAATAAACACTCTCGATTTTCCCCTTGTTGAACTTGAACAATAAACACTCTCCCCGGTATACCCAGGAAATGGAACCATGTTAACAGTGAGAACCATACCACGGCAGAGGGGTGCAGCAGAAATTTCCTGAACTCCTGCCATGAAGAGCTCAACATCATCACCATCACCCGAGACATGACTTCAAAGGCAATCGTTCGCGTAACCCGACTTAGCTTCTGTGCCCTAGTCTGAAAACAAATCCCGCTCGTAAAATGATTAGGCTGACCGGTAGTTCCTCACTTGAGGCGGATAAACCGGACAGGAAAATTCTTAGTCAATCCAACAACTGCAACCCCTACCGCACTATAGAGGGATTACTCTTGACACGTCCGCCCGTATATCCGGCCGACCTAATACCCCGAGATTTCAGGGGGGGGAAATTGTTATAAGGATTAATTTGGGTAGGAACTTGGCTCACCTTTTACCGGTGGTCAAACGGACTAATACCCTATAATTGTTTAACACATGGCGTCGCCAACAGACCATGGGTTATTGGGTCGTGAGTTTCAATCCCACCATCCAGCATTATAACACTTGTTACGACTTTCCCCATGTCGAACTCGGGAAATACTCTCCTCGGTACTTGCAGGAAATGGAACCGCGAATATCCGGCCGACGTGTGCTATCCCGCCGTTCCACGGGGCGAAGAGTGTTGTAAGGCTTAGCTTGGGTGGACAGTTGGTTAACGTTTAGCCATAGATCAAACGGACCTATATCCTCTAATTCCTTGACAAATATTAGTGAAGATTGTACCCACCGTTTATTTATGCCTGTGATAGGAACATCGGGCGGGCGGTGTCACTCCCTGCATGTGGTACACGCTGAACATTCCCTTTGGGTCACCGCTGAGAAGAGGCGCGATTTTTGTGCATGAATCGAACGAAAGTGGACAATATTTAAAGCGCCACAAACACCGCAGATACTACAGTACATCCACTGGAAACGTGAAATATCTTCTCAGTTTGGCTAGGCACTTCAGAACGTCGAGGCATTTAATAATGGTTGAAATTACCTTCAGGAGCGGGCGCCTCTGTCGAGGTCCCGCACGATCAACAGCAACACCTGTAACAACCCAGTTGAAATCTACAAAGAGTTTTAGCTTGCGACAAAGCGAGCATAACATCACCCCTCCACCCCTCCGCCTTTGAACACCGCAGAAATCCGGGGGCCGCGTCGGTGCACATCCTCCTCGGTAGGTGGACCTATCGCAACGGCAAAACACACAGTTGATCTATGTTGCACCTTTTTCGGTGACGTTCCCATCTCTCCACGCATGTCACTGTTTGAGCAACAACAGGCATGCCTGCCGCTTAGTACGAACTAACCCCAACGATACGCCATTATACCCCAGACGCCACGTGCGTTCGACCTACGAGATACCTGGTATTAGTTGTAGAGCCTCGCGCATGCACGTGGCCGTAACGCTTTGCGATGTTTCCGGGTCATGCAGAGTTCTTCCACGGTAACCGCGCAGAGCTCTCGCGGTTAACGGCCTCGACCCGCCGAATGTTGATCCTCGCGCATCCTCGTGGCCGTGACGCTTTGCGATGTTTCCGGGTTATTCAGAGTTCTTCTACCGCAGAGCTCTCGCGGTTAACGACCTCGACCCACTGGTTCTCGTCAACTTTAGGAGTTTCTGCGTCGACCGCATCCCCGGTGGGGCCTACCCCGGTGGGGGGCCGGGGTCAAAAGTTCTCCGGAGATCGCGACATGAGGATCAAAGGTCGGTTGCTGAGATATCTATTTTGGACTGATTCTGCAATAGCCTCCCAAAACCAGCGGTTTTCTTTAACGAACGAAGGTTTCATGGCTGCTCGACACAAGGAACGATACTACTGAAAGAAAAGTATCCATACTTTTTCTTGTGTGCAAAGGTCTATCGATCGATGACGTCGAGGTGTCGAGGGACACCGGATTCAGGAGGTCCGACCGGGAGCTGGTTTTGAAACCGGTGATTTCGTCAAAGAAAGTTATGGGGGCCACCATAGAATCACTCTTTGTGTCGATGCGTCTATTACTGTTATTTTTCCCCTTCAACGGTACATGGTATAGCATAGATGTCGTTCCGATATAAAAGTCGAGTACTCTTCCATAAAGCAGTAGCATCTCTGCTATGACCCTCTGCGAACCATCGCCCAATTTCCTTTTCTCCATATCTATTGATTAATTTATAGGTTCAAACTGTTTGGTATTGACAACGCAAACTAATGTTCTCCCTCTGTGCGCGAGGTTGCTGGCTTTCGTTGGCCGTCCCGAGATTGTGCTTTCGATGCGCGCTTATCCCACCAGTGGACCGCTTACCGTGGATTAAATGTGAAGGGATACATCAGTGGGGACGCCTTGCTTTGACGCTGGGTAGTTCACTACCCTCCTTAAAAACAAATCCAATATCGCCCATTTTCCATGCACAACCGACGGTTACAACACAAATAAAGAGCAGTGAGAAGCCCTAAACTGATGGAACGACACCCAACATTTTCTACGAAAGTCGATGCAAGTCGACGAGCACAAAAATATAAATATTGGGAAATTATGAAACCTATGCGGGACAAAAATGAAGGCGAGTATCGGCGGAGAAGGGAAAACACCTCTGTCCAGAAGGTCGCTGTAGGTAAAACCTTTTACGAGTTAGGGTTAGGGTTAGGGTAGAGGTTTAGGCTAGAGGGTCAAAGCGATCATCAAAAACAAAAAAAAGCATCCCCTACATTCTCGACCGCGTCACGTCTACCACCACCCCTTAATGTTCAACCTGTAACATTTCCATCTATAGACACATTCAATATGGCGTATGGCACTCTATGAACTACAAGTATGCCATTAACGGTTCGTTGTGTTCATGACTACCGTTCACAAATGCTGTTCAAATCGTCACCAAACCATTGGTACGCACGGTTCCTGGACATTGCAGAGAGGACGACGGGGGATGGAAACGGTATCACGACCCGGAGGCCAGCGATGGGTGCCTTGCCACCTTCTGGTTCCACCCCGTTCTACAGGAAATCAGCTGGAGAGGGCCGCAAATGGAGGAAGCAAACGGATAGTGTGTAGAATATGGCGTGGTAGAGGTAGATAAATGACAACGTGCGATGGAGCCTTATGCTACTGCTGGTGGCAGTCGGACTACAAAGCATAGTAGAGCTCATTAAGCCGCGTGCGGTACAGAAAAACGTTCTGTCTGAGCATTTTAAACGGCGATTTGGCCGTCGACGTAGAGAGCATCATGGAGTTCGTTGAGCGTATCGCGCGATACGGACCAGCGCATGGTACAGTCTGGGTGGTACTATATGCTGTATTTGTTCATTGTATTTGAGAGGATTGCTGGTACAGCTATCAAACCCGGCACACCACCCTTCGCTTGCACCTCCTGGAGCTTCCAGAGTCGTCGTAAGAGCAACGTGGGGTCGCCGGAAGAGTATATTACGGGATCGGGTCACAGTATTACACATTGGCATTTCCGCGGGAGAGCGTCTTCTGGAATTGCGGCATCATCACCGACCATCTAATACTCTGCATGACCATTTTTTCTGCCGTCGCTTGGCATCATCACGCGCTCTGAGTACCGTCCTTGTGCAGCTTCCCAAAATCGGTGTCTGCGGAGATCTCATATGTGTGGCTATATCGTTGAGCTTTAAAGTAGGGAACGTCTGTACTGTATTAACAGCACTCCTGTGGTTCTACAAGCTTCTGTACTCGCAAGATGGGCCGTATTAAACACGAAAAAATCACCTGGTACAACACAGCGGTCATTCCTGTGGGGAATTGAAAGGCGAAAAGGGACAAAGGGAGTGACGATCACAGCATCTGCCACGGGCAGCAACGCGGCACTGCTTGGTTAGGGGGTGATATCATACGACGCAGTCTACGGGAAGCGCCCACCTAATTTTGTTTAGGCTCCCCACGCGAAATGCTCGATACCTCACCCAAAAGCAAGGTTGGAACAACATGTAGGATTGAGATTTGCTCTCGCAAAAGCTGAACCTGGGCATCAATACGGCGTTATAAAATTCGAATGGTATTCCAACCATGTAGGGCAGCAGTTCAGTTGATTAGTGCAGTGTCCGGGACACGTGCTACCATAGAGGCAAACGTCTCTTTTTCTGAAGTTCCTTAATTTTGGGAGCTCAAGACCTCCTCTCCCAAAAACTGATTTGGAGAAGAACAAAAAAAAAACCGTACCGGATAAACAATCCCATGGCCTACTACGCATTCGACGAAATTCATGCAAAAAAATGGCGTATTTCCGACGATTTTTGGGTTAAGGAGGCCCCCTTCGATCAGAAACCATTTCACACGAAAAGTGCTACCTCTACCGTTGCACGCATCCCGGAACGTTCTACCCCTATCCCGCAGGCGTGGTGCGTTTACCGCCGGAGCTGTGACTAACATCGCTCGCGCGGCTGCCACCAAAAATACAAGTAGAAGGCTGCTGGTGTGGCAGGTGCCAGCTAACTGTCAGCATCATAAGGCTTTTAGCGTTGTGATTTGTGGTTGTCGATCTCACGCTAGCTCTCATTGGCACAATATAGTCCGTGGCCATGAACAGTGATTTGTGGTTGTCGATCTCACGCTAGCTCTCATTGGCACAATATAGTCCGTGGCCATGAACAGGCACAAGGAGTCCACAGATAAGAGAGCAGAAAACAAACTGCAAGACTGTCGGGCAGGATCCCACGAAAACATGCAGCCAGTTCCACGACCATCTACAAAACAACAGAAAACGAGGCGCGCCTTATCGCCGCATAGGCCACAGCCGAAAACACCTCCCGCGTGGGCGCAGCCAGCACGCTAGTGACTAATACAGCTGTTTGGAGGTGCCCTCTGTGCCCAACGCAACCATTTTTGGTGCCCAATTCAACCATTGCCCGTTTTCAAGGCAACCATCGTCGGACGTGTGCTACGATAGCGGCGCACCACTTTTCTTCTAAAGTTCCTCAATTTAGGATCTCAAGACATGTCCTTGACCCAAAACTGATTCGGAGAAAAAATGAAAAATGCTGCCGACTGAATAGTCCTATTCCCTATGTGTATACTTCGTATACAACGAGAATCATGAAAATTAATGGGGCGTATTCCCGACGATTTGGGGTTAAGGAGCCTCGTCATTCAGAAAAACCATCTCAGACGAAAACTGCTACTTTTATCGGAACGTGCGTCGCCGGACACGGCTACAACAACACTTTGATTAAACGCACGTCTGAAATGCTTGATGCTCGCATGTCTTCCGGCGCACGCAGCAAAAAAAAAGAAAAACGCGAAAACAAAACCGACCAGGAGCAAACGCAGACACAACCGCCCGCGCCTATTCGCAACCTACGGTTTCTTTTGAAGAATCAGCAACCCGTAGCGGCTGCCATCGAAGTACGCGGAAAACACTCCCTCGTCCCCTTCCCCAGGAAAAATTCTTCAAACGAGAATAAAATAATGAAAAAATAAACAAATCACCCGTAAGTTACAACTAGCACTCCCCCACGCTTGGCTTCCTATCTGCTGTAGGGTACACGTACTACCTTGATCAACATCGATAGAGCCTATCGCCCTCTAGATGAAATATCACGACCGACTACTTGCAGACAGAAACAACTATCATACCTATCATACCTGGTAGGGGAATGCCCATGGCTATCGCATATGAACTCGCTTACGGCACGCGGCAAAATAAGATAGCATCGATTTCCTGATGCTGGAAAACCAGAACTTCCGAAAATGTCGTCGTCAAATGGCGCACAGGCACAGAACGATAAGCCTCCCCAGCGGCCAATAGTGCGTGCATGCTCTTGCAGCACCCTTCGCTGGTGCCCAACGATGCATTTGACAATAGTGTAGCTTCCTACTTTGCATTCTAACGTGTATCAACGCAAGTACAGTGAGTGACAGTGGTCCCTCTATAGTGCCGGTGTGTGGCAGCCAGAAATACCGGTTTTATAGTGGCAAATCGGCACTACTCCGCGTACTGCCACTACGGGTTGTTCTCATCTATATCAAACGACTTCACAGGCACTATAGCGGGCAACCGGCACTACTCAACCGGCACTACAGAGGGACCTCTATTGCAGCTACAAACACACCGGAAAAGCTATCGTACTATAGACCACCCATTCTCAATCTTCAAAATACGAATGAACCTTTGCCTCAGTAGCTGCAACCAGTAGCACACCGAAAAGGCAATTATGCTAGACTTAACCCTCCTCACAATGATCAAATTGCTTAACGTCTCTAAGACTGGAAACCCTTTTTGAGGACAAATTTACTTGAAATTAGTATAGGGAGGGATTTTGGGGCTCTAAAGGGGGTTACGCTTTGCACGAGAGACGCATGCCACGGGTGCTATAGAGGAACCACTACTCAAGCTACAAACACACCGGATAAGCTGTCGTGCTATAGACCACCCCTCTTCAATCTTCAAAAATACGATTGAACCTTTGCCTCAGCAGCTGCAACCAGTAGCACGCCGAAAAAGCTATAATAGCTACAGACTTAACCCTCCTCAAAGACAAAAAAACGTCATAACGCCTCTTCGACTGGAAACCCTTTTTGAGTATAAATTTACCTGAAGTTAGTATAGGGAGGGATTTTGGCGCTCTAAAGGGGGTTACGCTTTGCACGAGAAAGGCATGCCACGGCAAGGGTGCAACAATGTATTTTCATGGGGGTCCTCACTCATTGGGCTCCGTACCTCATCTATACACTTGACTTTGATAACCATGGAAAAGGCAACCAAATAAACAACGTCATATAGTCCAGATATCAACGAATACTAAACTTTACGTACCTGGTAAAGCACCAAATGGTATTCCAACAAATTTGGGCAGTTCTTCAGTTCAGAACAGCCCCGTGACTCGAACAAGAATGGCGGGAAGTGCTACCCCTAGCGTAAAACGCGCCGACCTATAGTCCGCCACACTCGTCGGGCGAGTCAATCTCCACCGCATCAACCCTCACGACGCTACCAGGGCCAGCGCCGCGCAACACAACCATGGCCATCGCAACGCAATCATGACCATGACACCAACAAGGGCCGGCGTCGCGCGCCGGCTCCTACCCCGAGGACCTCTGCTGTTCGACGGTCTCTGACGAGTTTCACAAGCAAGGAGCTGTAACCATTACCGCACCGCACACCGAAAAACCATCATACATACCCTGCAATCTTCAAACCAACAATACGAGCATCTACTGATATTCGCATTCATGTGGGGTGTGGAGTCTTGGCACGAGAGTTCTTCTGCGCCACTCACCAACCCGCAGGAATCGACAATCTGCCACTTACGGAGTAAGATCAACAATTCTACGAGGTAGCCGACCCGACTCATCTCAACGCTTTGGCAAGCATAAAACAACCTCCTCGACGCACGCACTTTCCCGTCCCAAAGCACTCCGTACAATAGAAAAACCCAGGGGTTTCCACGGGTTGTGACCCGACCCGCGGGCCGGGTCACGAGGCATTGAAAGACTCGCGGGTCGAGTGGGATCGGGTCAGGAGGTGTTCCAAAACCTCACGGAACGGGTCGGTCCGGTCGGGTCGAGTCAGGAGGTTCTCATATATCACGGGTCGGGTCCGGTCGGGTCGGACCGGTTCACCATGACCCCATCCAACCGACGAGAAGGGATCAAATCCGCGAAAAACCCTGGAAAATACGGGAAAACCTCAAGCGGTCCACCGACACACTGAGTACATGGGAAAGTCCGGGTTCACTGATTCTGTCCGACCCACGAGAACCGATCCGACCAGCAAAAACACCTGGAAAAACCGTGTCAACCGCGAGAGTCTACCGAGACGCTCAGTAGATGGTAAAGTCCGGGTTAACCGCTCGAGTCCACTCGTCCAGCGGCGCCTGATACGTCTTCTATCGTGGTAAAACTATTCGGGTGACACTCACCCCCTCCGACCAGTGAAGAGGGATCCCACTCCGTCAAAACCTCAGTAAATATCCGGGTCAACCACTAGAGTCTACACGCACGCTCAGTACATGGGAAAATCCGGGTCAACCGCTCTAGTCCACTCGTTCAGCCCGCCTGACACATCTTTCACGGTGGTAAAACCGTTTTTGGTGAGGGCAGCGACCGCAGCGCGGGAGTCTATCCCCCTGCGACACATGCAGTACACTGGCAGAGAACGGGCCCTGCTGAGGGTTTCCACCTGATGTATGGAGGCCTGTGATACGTTGCGTTAGGGCCGGGCAGGAGGATGGGAATTCATGGCATTCAAACATTGACAGCATTGTTGTGGCATGTTTCCAGCCCAGCTACGAACTGCGCCCACGTCTTTCAGGACAGACTCCTCGGAACTAGTGTGGAATTTGAAGGGTTAACCCTAACGCTGATCACACATGGACCCTTTTGGGACCCGTGTGTACCGCCACAAACACGACGATTGCGATGTTTTCGAGCGTCTACCAGTAGCGTGAGCGCGCAGCAGTACGAGTAGGACCATGCTTCGCCCATCCCATACGAGCCTTTGCATGGTTGTTGTCCGGACGCCACATTTATCATCGCCAACCAGCAGCGGCAGACGCTGTAATCGCCAATTTTCGTCGTCTCAAAGGGGTTAATAGAAAATTCTTGGGATGATGTGTTGAAGAGCTACCGCAGTGCGGACTTTCAAGCAGTTTTTATCGAAACCGAGGCAAGTCATGGTCACGACCGGCTTCAACGGCCTGGGACACATACTTCACCGCAAGGGTATGCTAGCATCAAGCAGCCTGGCCCGGCAGACAAGCTCGTCATCGAGAGCTAACTGCTGAATTCCAATATAAAGAAACCACCTCTTAGTGCCATGGAAGAAGCATATCATCAGCCATCCACGGAAATTCAACCGTGGTATATATAAATTGGTACATGTTGGTATTTTCGGACGGACAATTGCATGCGTTATCCAGAAAACGGTAAACCGGGGGTGCGAAGCGCGTAGAAAGCGGTATACCTCGAGCTCTGGCAAGGGTATGTTAACCGCGCCATCCAAGGCGCACACGGCGAACTGCACTCTCGCGCGGACGTCCAGCAAAACGTGCTCCTCCCCTCCCGCGACAACGGCCGCGTAGTCCTGCAAAAACAAAAACAGCCATAGCGGTATGTACACGCGGCCGAACCATTGTTACGCGGAGCTTGCAAAGGTGAGTTTCCATAGGTGGAAAAACACACAAGCAGCGGCGGAGGTATCACGCAGATTTTTGAAAGCTGGGTATCCACCATTCAACCGGACGAACTCACAGCTTACCAATTTTAAATAACTTCACAAAAACACAGCTTGCAAAGTTGAGTACCCGCCACTCAACAGGTTCAAGTCACAGCTGATGAATATCAAATCATCCTGGAAAATGGATCTCACAGCCAGCACTTTTTTCAGTTTCAATGCTGAAAAACTTCATATAACTTTAATGAAACGGCTCTCACACCTGGCGTTTGTCCATTTCGTTGTAAAATCACCTGGCACGTGGTAGAAGGTACATCTTCCAGCTGCGGGACGGGCCGTCCCACGGTAAGCCTGTGCTTTGCCGCGAAGGTCGCGCTGTCCTCCATGGTTTTGATGGTCGGGTTGTCCCCGCACGCCTTGCAGGTTTTAGACCTGAAGGTAAACCGGACCCATAAAGACCACGTTAGCCATATACCACTATCCACTAGACCGCACAGTCACATGGATGTGTCGTGAGTTCAAATCTCGCCGGCTTCACATTCGATAACTTTGAGCGTATGCCCTGGAGGATATCATGAATGTTCATGATTTATGCTGTGTGTCTTTAGTTAGTTCATTCAGTGGCAACGGAAGGTCCTGGGGATCAACGCATAAGAGTCCGGCGATATTCGATTAACTCGAATCCAAATACTTTGGTGGTTAATTTGGTTATAAAGCATTATGCACCAGTGGATAGTACCATGTGAGTTACGGACATTTTTATTTTCAAGCATGAGTTTTCCGCCGATGCTGAACGTGTATAGGATAGTTCAAGACTGCCCCAAGGATTCGGCGGTCCTCACCCACCGGCAGCCGCCAAAGCACCCTCAGGATGTTTGTTTTAGGGCAGATGACAAAAAGGGGCGCACCTGCCCGAAATGTTGGCATAAAGGGGGACATTTTTTGCCGCGGAAAGCGAGGAACTCAGGATACAGATGGTCGTTAACCTCGATCGAACGGCCCATCACCAAGAGTACGTTGCCATGGTACCCTATTCTTCACACATTTACCACAACTCTCGCCGGGCAACCCAACGGCCAACGGCTGGTCATTGCGCAAAGGCCTGATCATAAAAAAAGCGAACTGCCTTGCCGGTCGTATATCCAACACAACCCGTATATCTACCCGTACGAATTTACGAGCATAGAAGAACTGAGCCACAAACAACCTGGTATCTCATTGCTGCCTGCTACCTTCACATAATTAATTCAGACTGTGCGGTGTGGTGCGTGGTGTGCTGAGCGGGGTTGACTCGTTCGCCCCTTCGACGTGGGACGTCGTATTTTCGATATGCCACAACTACAAGAGCACCACACGGCACTCGTCTTCCAATATTTTTAACCAGGGGGTGGTACACCATAGGCGTACAGCAACGAGACAAAAAAAGGTAGGCGAACACAAAAAGGGGTACCTCCCGAAGTTAATAGAAGCGACGGTGCATGCCCCCGCTAGGTGGAGTAAATAAACGGGCACACGCTCACACCCCTTTGTTGATCACACTCTTGTTGACCCGATGTACACTCTCAAAAATAAAACACGCTGGATGGTTGAAAGGGGTCATGAGAGATCGTAGGGGCTCAAGGTCTTAATGTGGAGTCGAACGGACGGCGAATTTGGGCGTCCCCGTAGAAAAAGCGGAGTCCCCTTTTTTAGTTCAAATTTTGGAGGGTGTATCCCTATTTGTCAATTGCCAGATCGCTAAAATAAGATCAAACCGCCTTTACAACGGTGTAAAATAAATGTATAGCATACAAACTTCTGAGTTGTTCGATTCCGGGCGCCTATTGATATAGGCCAACAACGCACATGATTACAATCGCAGCATATATGAATACAGCGGTGGTTCGCTATATTGCCGTTGTGTGCCAGCCAGCAATACCGGCAGTTTATCGGACACCAGCTCTATTGGGTAATAGTACTGATGCTGTCACAAGTATAGCGGTTCCATTCCTGTCAAGCATATTCAACAGGCACAACACTGGCAATATGCACTACTCGACAGGCACTATACCGGCAATATTCACTATTCAAAAGGAACTATGTCCGCAATAGGCAACATTCAACAGGTACTATAAAGGGACCCCCGCTGTACAGCTATACCACGAACAAGGACAACATATTCATGTGTCACCTCGCGCGTAAGCGAACCGTGTAGAACGATCCGTCCTGGGAGTCGTACGTGCAAAGCCTTCCCGTCAACGGCTCGCCGAACTCCCCTAGCACCTTCAGCGCCTCCGTGGCCTGAAGGCAGCCGATGACGCCTACGAAAAAAACAAATTGTACGTCCAGCGAACGCGAATTTGTTACTATGACCGTGCCAAAACAAACGATTTCAGATGTTGATCCAGCTAAAATATATGACAGTAGCTACGTACCCCTTTCGAGTTGCCTGGAGCGACCGCCGACAACCAGCGCATGTAATTTTATTATATTCCAAAAACTTGATTTGGGGCGATGTACGAGCACACAGAGCTCATCAACTGAGAAGCAACATGAAAAAAAAACTGCCCTTATTATAGCGAGCGTCTGAAACGAATCGAAACGAACCCAAACGAAACGAAGCGAAGCGAAACGATGTACTCAAGCGCGTGGTGCGGTAAACTACAGCTTGCCGGCCTCGCCGGGAACGGAACAGCGCCATTACGTGGGCTCGGACGGGTCACGGCAAAGGAAAAGTACCAGCCCAGCGGGAGAAAATGCAGCCTCAAGCCGGGAAAAAAAAAAAGATGGAATGGTGCTCCAAGACAATTCGGAAAACTAAGAAAATTTTCCTCCAAATCGAACGAACCACGCAAGGAAACATCCTTTGAAAATAAAAACGAAACGAATTGCAGTACTCGAGTGAGTAACGCGTTAAAGAAAAAAAAACTCTCACCGGGAACCGTGCCGAGCACGCCGTTGTCGCTGCATCGTCGACCGGCTTCTGCCGCCAGCGGCGCCGGGAACACGCAGCGGTAGCACGGTCCACCTCGGAAGTTAAAAACCGAAACCTGCCCCTCCATGCCCAAGGCACTCCCGGACACCTACAGTAGACCGGGATCATGGGATTTTTCGTAAGGAAGGGCAAAGTGGAATGACTCTTGACGGTGTACACCGATCTTGACGCCGGTGACACAGCGAGCTCTACACTCTGCGGCGTTAGATGTTGGGAGCATGGCTTGACGTCGCTATTAGAACGACCAGCCAGTATAATTGATTCGGACGCAACAAGTGTATCTCCGGCGTTGGAGAAAACCTGCTGGTTGTGCAAGAAAAGAGATGATGCCACTTCCGTCGCAATCGACCCTACAACACCAAATAGTATTGTCAGGCAAGCAGAGCCTACCAACCACACCAGACACAGCCGTCGCGGCGGGCTGGATATCATATCGTGCAGCAGCAGAAAGGCCTCCTTGATCCCAAACTACATACCAGGTACCCCGTACGAATTAAATAAACAACGGAATGAATATTCAACTGGGCGCTGCATGGGCGCCAACATGTCGTCCGTACGTGCTGCCTGTAGCAGCACGTTGTTCTGCATGATCTTGATACAATCCTACCTCGGCAACGGAGCCCCTACGGTACCTGTCTAACGGGCGCGCATGTCTGATTTTGCGTCGCGGACAAACAGAGCTGCGCACAACAACGCTAAGAGCACTCTGAATAGTCACGTTTCACCTCCAAACTGCGCCATCAGTAAAGTAGACGCACCGCACATCACCAATCGCGACGAAGCGGAGCACATCGGTAAAAAAAAGCCTATCGTAGCACGAGTCTGGTAGGGACTCGTCAACTGGAGTTAACATAGATCTACAAATATTTCAGGGCTTTCCACGGGTTGGATCCCTTCTCGCGGGTCGGGTCGGGTCAAGATGACCTGATCCAACCGGCGAGGTTTTGGAAAAAACTTTTTGATTCGACCCGTGCCGACGCGTGAGGTCTCGAACACCTCCTGACTCGATCCGACTCTACCCGCGAGGTTTCGAAAACTTCCTGATCAGACCCGCGGGCCGGGCCTCGACGCGTGAAAAGCCCTGAAATTTTCCCCCCTAACAACACCACGAATTACAAATTCTTCGTCTGCCAAAACATGGGAACAGTTGTAGAGGGGTAAATCATGAGGACCTTTCGGCCCTGGAAAAACGGTTACAGGGAGCTCCACAGGGGTTTCGCCTGTGCCTACGCCACGGTACACTATTGATAGAGGTAAACAAGCACTGGGTGAAAAATTAAGCCCACTCCAGAGGCAGATGGAAATAGCGAGAAGAGCGTCAGGTATGGGTAAGACCATCGACTGGGGCAAGAGGCCTCATCTAATCCAATACTTGTATTAAATAGTCGGTGTAGGCGCAGAATGAAAAAACAGCAACATTGGGAGGCACTAATTGCAATGAGCGAAGGTACGGAGGGGCTCCGCCATGAGTTCGGGGCAAAGTACCGTGGAGTATGAGCAGCAACCCATGCCATTGTGCTTTCCCAACCAACCCAAAGCCAGAGAAAATAGGTTGTGGGAGAAATACTGACCATCCCACCCATCAAGTTTAGCATACAGCAGTTCCTCCGTTTACACCTTTTGCAGATAGGCGCCGCGCTCAAAGCGCACTCAGCGCGGAGTCCCGGGCGAACCTACCCTGCTGGGATTGGAGGCCTTATCTAGTGCAATACTTCCTTTAAGTGATCGGTATCGGTGCAGAAGAATACAACAGGAAAACAGTCGGATCGTTTTTGCCGTGGGAATATAGCTAAAGGAGACCTCACCAGGGGTTTCCCAGCGAGTACGCAGGCATCGCTGACGAGATACCGCGTCCGGGGGTTGTCGCTGGCGTCCACGACGAGGTCGCAGCCGGACAAGCTTTCCAGTGCGTTCTCGTGCGTCAAGGCGGTCTCGATGGCCGTGCACCTGATCAACGTGCCGAACGCTGCTCAATGCAATAGGAAGCATGTATCGGTGTGCTTAGGAGGATGCGTGCCATGGGGGTACCTGGTCACATGCCTGGGTATGACCCAAACTACTAGGCTTGGTACCGCGGGTACCCCACAGTATACATAATTATACTATTTACGGGAGACCCTAGTAAATAGGACCTACGGTGGACACAAAAACCTATATATTCATCTATTTTTACTAACAATATTTGGTCCTATTTACTATCGTCCTCCGTAATATTAACGGAGGTTATGGTCTGAACTATCAACCCATCTGGGCGGACGATTTTTTCTTGCCGGGTTACTTGCGCCTGGGCTGGCTCATGCTATGTGTTCGCTTAGTTGTCAGGATGTTGTCCCCTGGGATTTCAACCCAACCGCACCCCGAAGGAGAAGCTTACAACCTACTAAAAAACACGGTTGTAAAAAGTCGTAACGTCATACACGGAAGGGGATGCGGATGTGGCCGTCTCGTAAAAGTACAGACGCCGTCGTCGACGTTTTCTTTTTTGCTTTTTTGTGTATTGAGTACCTTTTTAAGTGTCACACGCGCATGACTTGTTGGGGGGGGGGGGGGGGGGGGGCAGACGGTTCTTACGACCGCTCAGCACCTGCAGACGACGCTTCTTCCCACGTGCGAACACAACGAGACTATTGCACGGCACAGGGAGCACCTC
Organism: Undaria pinnatifida; assembly: GCA_012845835.1. NCBI lineage: Eukaryota > Phaeophyceae > Laminariales > Alariaceae > Undaria > Undaria pinnatifida. Next base: position 9,887,903 of record JABAKD010000004.1, read on the forward strand.
TATTTCCTGAGGCTCCTTCCTCACTTTCGTAGCTATATCGCCCAAAAACGCGTTGAGAAGACCTCAAGGTGCAAAATTCGACGGTAAATCCCTCGGCATACAAGGCCGGATATTCCAAGAACAAGACTGACGTCCCGACGATTGTATAAACAGGTTAAGAAGCTCTCGTCATTCACAAAAAAAAAGACGACACGGTGGTCACGCCACGATAGGGGCCTCAGGTTGCACCTGGTTTTGACTCCAAGCGGAACAGGCGTGTCTGTTTTGGGTATTACCTTACTGCAAAAGACAAAAAAAACGGTATTCTGACGGTATTGAGTATTTTCTCAACTGGGGAGCCACGTTAGTCGGAAATTATTCGGGTGAAAAGGGGATAAACCCTATTGTAGCACGCGTCGCATACTTGGCTCCCGCGGGGCTGCTGTCTACCGTTTGCGAGTAATCCCAGGAGCAGATTCCATAAAATTTCTGAGCACCTATCATGAGGAAAAAGCTCATTATCTCAACCGAAACATGACTTCGAAGGCTTTCGTTCGCTCAACCTGACCAACACGTGTATGCCCTTGTCGTAGAGCATTTTTTCTCGTAAAAATGGCATCAGACTAACCAGCAGTTCTTCACGTGAGGAGGCCAACCCACCGAAAACGTTTGAGGAAACGTTTAGCCCCCAAAAGGGCAAACCCTACCGCGGGAGGAGTCTTGCACATGCCGCAAAACCTCCAGGCGCCAGGCGCGCTCCACCCAAACAAGAGGTCACGTATGACAACGGCTGCTACGGCAGAGGGGTGCATCAAAACATTTCCGAGACTTTGCACCTCACCCCAACAGCTGCCTTTTGAAAAAGAAATGTAAGGGTATCCCGACGAACAGTACCATGTCCTACAGCAGGCGCAAAACGAAACATAGTTCAAGATACATATGACATTCCATTGGCTGTTGGGTAGTCCTTCAGTCGAGAAGCCCCCATGAGTCAGAAATATATCGCCAAATAAAAAAAGTGCTAGTGTCATCGTAGGACGTGCCATCATACCTGACGCTGGAATTTATGGCCCGTAGTGCCTCTGCCGCGCACCGAGCCTTGCTCTTTCCGGCTTGCCCTTCCCTGTACAGCACCTGTCTATGGAGGTTGCTTGTCTCGATCTTTCAGCAAAGGACAAACCAGACAGGAACAAGAGGAGGAAGGGGGGGGACGGGGCGTCGTTCAAACACAAATGCGGCGCAACCCTGGGCCTCCCGAGCGTTGTCCTCGCTCCCGAAAAAACATCAGGAAGCTAGCCTTTTCTACCACTGCATCAAAACACTCCACGCCACCTCCAAATGCCTCGTCTCCGAATAGTGGGTGTCTTTTTATATATTATTTTACATTGGGCACCCCGGTTTAAGAGCGCCCCGTGACAAGCAAGCCCAAACAATCGCTCTTGACTACACATCGCTCTTATCTGTAGTGGGATCAATACAGCTTTTAGTATAGGCGGGACATGACGATTCGACCGTTGTCAAAGTCCCGAATGCTGTCATCTTGCGCGCTCTTGAATCGGGGTATCCACTGTATCAATATAATCTTCCGGCGGGAGGGTGAAAATGAAGCTTAAGCCCACCTCGCTCCCATCTATAAGCGTCGTGGGTCAACTTTGCTCAGTCGCCGAAACAACGGTGATACCAAAGCAACGGTGACACCGAAACAACGGAAGTGCAAGCCGTCGCCACTCCTCGGGGGCCGCGGGACAGCAGCGTCCGAAACGTTAACTCCCCCGGCTTGTGGTACGCCAGGAAACGGGCAGGAACGTGCCACAAACGGTCGACTCCATCGCCGCGCTCCATTTGCCGTGTCAGGACAACGAAAAGGCCAGCCCGATGTTGAGCGAAAACTCTCCTCTGGTGTAAATGCTGACCAAGGGTAAGGTATAATAAAAGCTATAGTATAACCACAGTTTTCGTTTCCAGCAGCGTAACAAAAAGTTCCTGGATGCGGCTTAGTTCGCGAAACAATAAAGCTTAAAATGGTTTCAAGACTTACATAGCAATGGGGCAGCCACTCGCTCGAGCGGCCCTGAGCCACTGCAACATAGAGCCCTACAAATCACCAACAGTGACTCTAATAATAGTCACTTATATCCCATTACCATGCAGTATACCTTTGGTCTACCGTAGAAGGGTGAGCAAATCTAGACGGGGAATACGGTACGTTAAGCAGGACGAAGCCTGCCCTAGGCGACCGCTGGCCTCAACTCTCTTGGGCCGACCCAAGCAATATACCCTAACCGTAAGTAACCCCTTTGGAGGCGCACCCGCCTTTCTTCGCGCGCAAGCTGCTTGCAATTAATATGGGGTAGTTTTGGCAATGTCCACAAGGGCCGCAGTGGCATACGCGGGCTAATCAAGTGACCGCGAGTTACGCCACGAAACAATCAGGCCAACTTGTCGGTCGATCGGTCCATCGGTCGATGAACTGGACCAGTCGGTGTCACGCAATCAACTGAAAAGCTACCCAACCCACCAAAACCATCAACCCACAATCCAACAGACACGACGACGGCGACCATTGGATGAACCAAAATCGATCGATCCCGCATCTGAAATGCACATACCCGAGGCGCTTCGCCGGTAGGATTCCTCGCTGTTTATTGTCGAATATAGAGCACAAACGAAAAAATGCCGCCATGTGTTCCCCGCAATGATGCTTGTTAGCCTCGAAAAACGCCCGAAGGCGCTAATTTTATTGTCTGAGAACGTTCAAATATGCCAAAAACGAGTTGCTAGCCTATTGGGTATAAAGTTATCTGCTGGCTCACGGAAGCAGGTACATAGAATCCCCTTCCATACCGTGCACACATCGGAACTGCCGTGGTCAAAACAATCTACACCATATACACATCTACATGTCGTTTTCGAATGTTACGCAAGATCCATGTCATACAAATCCCACCCGGCAAACACGTGTGCAAGAGCTGTGTCACCCAGATCCCAACCGGCAAACGTGATCTAACTCGCGCAGAAAATACGTATCAAACATGTGAGCAAGAGCTGTGTCACACGCATCCCATCTAGTATAAACATCCTTTAAACCGCGCACAAAATACGTATCAGGGTTTACATCTTCCCTGAACGATCTAGATCACGTAATGAGAACCTGATCTGCCCGGTGTATAATACCTTGTCGAAGTCCATGATCACGATGTGCCCGACGCCAGCGCCGGCAAGGTATGGCAGGACGGCCGACGCCAGCCCTCCCGCTCCGACCACCAAACAGGTCTTGTCTAGCATGTTCCTGGAAAACGCATTGCAGAATAAATTAAGCAGACAATAAAGGGAAACGTGGACACAGAAAAGCAAGGGCATACAAGATACTAATACAAACAGCCAGACAAGAACACTGCAGACAGACAGACAGACAGACAGACAGACAGACAGACAGACAGACAGACAGACAGACAGACAGACAGACAGACAGACAGACAGACAGACAGACAGACAGACAGACAGACAGACAGACAGACAGACAGACACACAAGCAGACAGACAGGCAGACAGACAGACAGACAGACAGACAGACAGACAGACGGACAGACAGACAGACAGACAGACAGACAGACAGACAGACAGACAGACAGACAGACAGACAGACAGACAGACAGACAGACAGACAGACAGACAGACAGACAGACAGACAGACAGACAGACAGACAGACAGACAGACAGACAGACAGACAGACAGACAGACAGACAGACAGACAGACAGACAGACAGACAGACAGACAGACAGACAGACAGACAGACGGGCAGGCAGGCAGGCAAGCAGGCAGGCAGGCAGGCAGGCAAGCAGGCACGCAGGCAAGCAGGCAGGCAGGCAGGCAGGAAGGCGGGCAGGCAGGCAGGCCGGCAGGAAGGCTGACAGACAGACAGGGAGACAGATAGATAGACAGACAGAGAGGCAGACGCACAGATAGACAGAAAGGCTGACAAACTCTTGTTTGCCGTTTGCTTTCGCCCGGATGTAACAAAATGATGATATTCGATCGGAATTGAATCGCAGAAATGTTTTGCTGGGTACAACACGAAACTTGCTAGAGTTCTTACTCAACGCTGAGTACGTATACTTCGTATTAGTCTACTGATAGTAGGAAAACCCTCCTGTAAATAAAAAGTGCAGATCGTGCCTCTACTCTTGCCTTTGTCCGGCAACTCCCACCGCCGGCACAAGCAAGTGCCTCGAGTATCGCTTGATTTCCGCCGCCGTCATTCCCGCCTTTCCAAGGGAATTCCGAGAAACTTCCTCCCGATTGTTGGTGTCATCTTCGTGTACCGCAGTGGCCGCTGTTGAAATCGTCCTCTCCAACTCGGCCACTCTTTTCCGGAGAGTCTCATTAACGGCTTCCAGGGTTTCCATCGACTGAAAATTGGGGAGAGCCAGGGAGGGCAAGCGGGGTTCGGAACGCATCTGTCTAGGCGCGACCTGTATGCGCGTTTCTAGCGAATAGGAAATCCACAGCTTTGCCCTAGTTTTCGGGATAATCTACGTGGAAGTAGTTTAAATTGTTTTTTTTTTACGTCTAAAGGGTTAAGATGTGACCTAGCATCGATCTGATTCCCATTCCATCGTGGGAACGGGCAATATGTGGGCGGCGTAAATGAAGGGAGTTGAGGGAGGTACTCGTACATCAGCGGTGTCGGATTTATGTACGGAAGACCTCGATCAAACGCTGTGGCGGCGCCTGGGGCGAGATTGTCGCTCGACCAAAAGCTCAGGCTTTAGGCCGTCTCTAACGAACAAACCATAAGCCACCGATCGTGACCGAAGAGCTTGCGGCAAATTCGCAAACCGTAAAAACTTGTCAAGAAAAGTGGGACCAAAGGCTTATCGTGCCAAAACAGAGAAAAAAAGCGACGTCACGATTTGTGACCAAAAAACGTGACGAAGATATTGAAAAAAAAAACGTGCGCAACGACAATTCACTAATGCCACGGCTAGTGACTGTTGTCACGAATCGATTTGTTTCGCGCTCCGTTAGACCTGGCCTATAAACGACGTGTCAGTCGTATGGACGACGTGTCAGTATACTTCGTATCAAACATCGTCGAGTCCTATTCGACTACAAGGGCCCTGGGGGAGATGAGATACCACCGTATTACTGTTTCTTTAAGTGGTTATGTGAACATGAGCTGAAAATAATTGAATGGGCTGCTATTGGCAGGGCTTTTTACGGATCGGGTAAAATCTCGCGGATCGGGCCGGATCAGGATGACTCGACCCAATCGTTGAGATTTGCAAACCTGTTGACCGGGCCGGGCCCGACCCGATCCGTGAGATTTCGAACACTTCCTGGCTCGACCCAACTCGCCTCGTGTGATTTCGGAAACCTCCCGACCCGACCCGCGGGACGGCTCGCGACCCGTGGAAACCCCTGGTTAATACGAATAAAGTGAGAGCGTCATCATGAATATAATTATCATCATCGCAATCATCGTCGTCATCACTACCATCGCTATCATCGTCACCATCATCATCACAATCATCACCATCATCATCGTCACCCTCATCATCATCACGGACTAAAATTCAGGAAAACGGACGGACAACTAAAAAAGCGAGGATGTCATCACGACGACGATCACCATTGCCATCATAATCGTCATCACCATCCATCCAGGAAAATGGGCGGGCATCACCAGACTACGATAACGCCATAACTCCTCTACAATCACACCGATGTGTTCAAGGACGAAGGATTTGTAATTAGTGTTGCATCCTATTTTTGTGCCTTTAAATGGCTAAGAACCTTTTCTTTTGGCCAGACTCGAATTATTATGCAACGTAGGGTGTGTCCTACGCTAACTTCAGAATACAACTGATTTTCTTATGTTTCGTGCCAAAGTCGGAGAAAAAATCTCAAATCCCAAAGTCAAAGTGCTGTCGTATACCGTGCTAGAAGTAGTGCAATACCTGGTATGCTACAATGCTATGGATATATTGGCGGCCCTCTCATATCACAAAAAAAACAAGAAACGCAGTGCTTGATTTCCGATATGTTCAGAAATTCGGGGGCGGCTGTACTAAAGTTAGTATAGCGGAACACACCCTCTCGTACTAAAGTTAGTAGTGTGAAACACACCTTTTCTCGAAAACAATCTACCTGTGTTGGGCAGATCATCGATTCCCACTTGATTGTTTAGTACATCTTTTAGGGAAGATCTAGATGGATCTGTATGGTCTAGCCCATGTTGTCGGGTGGGAACCGTACGATCGGCACGATCTATAGCCCATGCTAAACGGGTTGGATCCGAACGGTACACATGCAGATCCTGCACAGCATATCACAACGGTAGCTAAAGGATCTACTGTTGTAGATGATCTAGATGATCTAGAGCGTAATCTGTCCGAGGTGTGATTTTTCGCCTGGGCCCGTATCCCGGCTCCTTACTATTTACAGAGGGTCAGTACTTCTCTAGCAAAACGATGCGAGCGACGGTGCTCCGACATATGTTGCCCAGCCCAAGAACTTATCCATTTCTGCGCGGAAGTTTTTGCCAGCGACATCCTACCGTACGCACGATACGAGATTATATACAAGCTGGGCCGGCCAAGACGCCGTTAATTCACGAATATCGCTGCGCCCCATTCAGTTGTTCGGACCTGAAATTTTGACACGTGATTAAGAGCACACTCATCAAAACACTACTTGGAAATCGCAAAAAAAAAAGAAAACAATTTCGTTGACTTTTCGTCCGTTTTATGATCATGGGTTTTGTTTGGCCGCCCGTATGTGGGCAAATTTTTTTTTTCTTTTGCGATTTTCAAGAAACATTTGTTTAAGCCTGCTCTAAATCACGTGTCGAAATTCCAGGTCCGAACTCCAAAAAATGAGCGGGGCACAGCGATAATATCAAGTCTCTCACTTTTTGCCGAAAACACTTGATTTATATATGGAATCGACTTTTGGTCGTCTCTTGATGGGTGGCGAATTGGGCAATGAAACTTATATCGATGTTTTTCTAAAGTCTTCAGCATAGTGTCCACCAAATTCCACCGTGATCGTTTCTTCTTGTTTCTACACGGATTTTTCATTTTTTAGGTTGGGAAAGTTGGTGCTTTTGAGTTTTCGCGGATATCTCGACGAGATCGAGTCGGAAAAAATAAAAGCCTTGGAATTTTTCTCATACTTTCTTTTTGTATGTGCAATGTGGTGTCAGGGGTATCGCTTCCAATTGTCAAGTCCTAATTCGTAAAAGCGGTGGCTGGAGAGCTTTCTGGATGATTGTCGGTTTCTTGGCCTAGCCTGCACGTATACATTAGCAAACACCGTGGCGGGAAACTGCCGGGTGGGATCATAATGAGGAGCGAAATCCGAAGAAGCCAAGCGTCTGAGGGGATTTCGCACTCCTCTTGTACGGTTGCACCGTATTATGCAACACGCAAGACAGCGAACCCATCCTCTCGGATGAAGGTCAAGGCTGGTTTTGTCGACAACGAGGAAGGCGTAAACGCGGAGCGATGCGCCTAAGGAAGGATCTCGATGACATCCCGCCAAAGTCATCATTATCGGTGCGTGTGCCCGAGAGCTTTTGGATATTTTCTCTTCTGGAATTCGTCCGCGGGAGGCGGGTGTGTTATTTTGCGGGTTACAATATATCCGTACGGTAGATTAATGGTTGTGTGTGCGGGTGTGTGAAGAGTATAAGAAAAAAAAAAACGGCCAAAAAACGAAAACGGCAACAAGCTGACGTATGTAACACTTTCTCCTTCGGGTTTGCGAGTTCGTCCGTCCGGATCTTCTATCTATGTTTTCGATACAGTAGGGCGTCCGGTCTGAGTAAGGCGGTATCCCGATATAAGGCGGTCTAAGTAAGGCGGTATCCCGGTAAAAGGTGGTGTCCCGATATAACGCGGTCTGAGTAAGGTGGTGTCCTCATATAAGGCGGCCTGAGTAAGGCGGTGTCCAGATATAAGGCGGTCTGAGTCAGGCGGTATCCCGATTTAAGGCGGTCAATATCGCCAGGCGCGATTTGGGGAATTGTACGCATAACCTGGAACGAATAAGGCGGCTTCCCCCCATCAGGCGGTCATGTTGCTCTCGCACACCACCGCCTTAACTGGGGGATCCCTATCATACTACTGTACAGAGCATGCAAAACGCATACAGCGCCGATTTCGACACCATCGGGTTCTGCAGACATAGTTCTTTCATGTGCTGCTTTCGTTACACGACGGGCCGAGTCCGGAGAGAGAGGGGTGTGTCAGGGTCTCTTAGGTTATGAGGGTTCAGGTGGAACATCGAAAAGCAACAAAACAGCAGCCGCAGTTTGGTCAGGTTGCTGACTTTGAACTCTGAGAACTGCGCCCGCAAGACTTCCCCCCGCGCACAAAGCGCAGGGGGCTACCTGGGATAATCGCCTATGTGGTTGACGCCCATGGGCAGAGCTCGTAGGGGTCTACGCGTGGTGCTCTGCCTGCCTTTGTCGAGTGAAGTTACCAGCCTCAATTTCTCACAACCGGTTCTCCTAGAGCGGGTGCCCTCTGCTCTGTATGCTCCGTGTGAACGCGCGGCCGGAGCATCACGCAGCTTGTAAAGATAAATATCCACCGAACTCACAGGTGACAAGTTTGAACTACGTTTACGAAGTATCGGCAATTCCCTACTGCTGCTGCTTGTGTGCCAGGTAGTTAGATTATCAGTGTCTTACGAGGTATCAGGTAGACTATAATGAGACGCGCGAAGCGCGCAGCGCTGAGCCTTTTTTTCTTGGTTCTCCACCGGAAAAAAGCCTCTTTGTAGGTAGGGTGTCTTGAACGACTTCTTCTGTTTTTGTGTTCGTGTGTATGATTGTGTAAGTCAACATTTTCTTCGGCCACGTTTGTCCACCGCACTCAACGTACACGGCACCAAGGCCAGTCCCGACGGGTCATATGCACGCACAAAAATCAGACAACTTTTCTCGAACTGGTTTCGCTGTAAGTCCTTGAAAGTTCGTCGAGGCAGGTGCGGCAAACGTGTGCTTTCACCGCCACCACAAAACTGGCTTCCTCTATAATATTTTTCGAGTGTTTAAAACACCGTACCAACGTGCCAGATATGAGAAATATTGCTGATCCGCGTCATCTGTCCAATAATCGACAGCACGTGATGAAACGACCATTTTTTTCTTCTTGAACATTCAATTTCACCGAGAAAAAAAGGATAAAGTTCATTCCGGCGCACGGGTAACCGCAGCACAATATGCCGACAAGCCCACAAGCTCGTCGAGAGTAAGCCCACAATACCCGCAAGCCCACAAGCTCGTCGAGAACAACAACAACGACCTAGTCTCTCCGCCATCATACCCATTTCGTTCGGAATACCAGAAGCAGTGATGTCGAACCTACGCGTACACCCTCAATTCGAATCGAGGAACAAGGCCCTCGGCGACCTGTCCAATCCAGACGGGTGGCCGCGCCACGTAAGTGTTTACGAGAGCAGCTTCCACCGAAGAACGAGTCCGTAGCCAATCTACGGCAGGAGCAATTGGTTCTGGGACGCGCTCAATGCCAATACATCACAATACAGTACAAGGAACTCCATATATGATGCATCGCAGATATGACTATACTGCAGGCATTGAGGTCGCGCCTCACTACCACCAATATATATTATTTTTGTTTCACACACATCTACTTTCCAGCTTCCGGACAAGCCGTGGTCACAGGTGTCGTCCCTTCTCCCCCCCGGTTCTTGCCTTCAATCTTTATCGCGCATAGGGTTCAGCAGCCCCACTGCTCGTCGATTTTTCATCGAGTGCTGCTAACTCATGCTTGCGCGCTTTCCGCAAGTCAATTTGTGCACAATAAAAAGTCCCCACGAATGTATACGAGTATACACTCGGGGGGGGTCCGAGGTCACGAAACTGGCCTATACCAGGCTCGAGGATAACCTGATACGCCGCCGGGGCGACCGGTATTTACGACCAATACCAGGTAGGGTATTCTACGACCAACCATATCCTTATCATACCCGTATGCTATCAGAGGGTGAAAACAATTTGTGAGTGACATCATATCATCCTCGAGCCTGGTATAGGTCAGTTTCGTGAGTTCGAGCCCCCCCGAGTGCATACTCGTATAAATTCGTGGGGACTTTTTCTTGTGCACAAATTGACTTGCGGAAAGTGCGATAGCGTGAGTAAGCAACACTCGACGAAAAATCGACGAGCAGTGAGATTACTGAAGCCTATGCGTGATAAAAATTGACGGCAAGAAAAGGGGGGGGGAAGAGACGACACCTGTGACCACGGCTCGTCCAGAAGCTGGAAATAGAAGTGTGCAAAATAAATAAATACACTAAATAAATAATACTCCGGAGTACGAAGTAACTAACAACTACATAATTTACTAATTATGTTGAGTTTCAACCATTCAATCGGTCGTACTCACAGATGACGATGTCCATTTTTTTATAAAATAGTAGCCGGTCGGTCGCCCCGGTGATCTAGTGGTTACCCTCAAATGTTACTAGCGTTGGTCCTGGAGTTCGATTCCGACCGTGGTGATACTTGACTCTTATTCGCAAAAATGCAAAAAAAGGATCAACTGCTGAGAGCGCCTAGCAGGGCGGGTCATAGGTACAATTCGACGCGAGTCGACGAGGGAAGAAAATAATGCTGAATTCTCGCGATAAAAACGAAGGCACGTACCGTAGTGGGGAGGGGGGAGGAGGGCCCGCTATGTGACCCCGGATCTGAGAGCTGCTACTGGGACGGAGCTCGAGGATAATGCGAGGATAATACGTACTGCACGTAAATGGGATGCAAAAATAAAAATAGAAGTAAAACGCACGTTTGCTCCGGAAGTTCTTCTGTGCGCTCGCATTTTAACTGCGGCGGTACGCAAAAGAGCAGTGCAGCAGCAGCAGCGAAGCAGTACAGCAGTACGTATAGCAGCAGCGCGGCAGTACGTATAGCAGCAGCGCGGCAGTACGTATAGCAGCAGCACAGCAGTATACCAGCAGATAAAATTTGAAGAGTTGGCTGTGCCGGAGTTCTGTTTGTTTTGCAACCCTGCTGTTGCTGAAGAAACAAGGGCAGCTTATCGTATCATACCTGGTAAGCTGGTTTAGTACCAGGTACCCTGGGTATGAACGACCGTGCTACAGCAAGTACAGCGGCGCAGCAGCACAACAACAGCACAACAGCAGCGAGCGGTACATCAACAGCCGCGGTTATAGAAGCAGATGAAATCGCAAGAGTCGATTATTCCTGGGTTATATTTCTTGTACAACCCTGCTGTCGCTGTTCGTTTTGCTAACGGCTTGAAAGCAACAAGAGCAACCCAACTTATATTTGGCCTTGTAGTTGGCCAGGTGCCTGGTATGCGCGGGGGTGTTCTCTTCTCGGTTCTTTTCACGTAACCAAAGGTCGACTACTCACTCTTTGACGGTGCTGTTCCTCATGAGGGTGCGACGCCATGTCAGCGAACTGCTCGCCAAATAGGATGCCTTGCTCTGGGCTGTAGATTACACCTTCTCGAGTAGCGCCCCCCTGCGTCGCACAAGCACACGCCAAAAGAAAAGACTGGGAGCGCATGCATCGCCCGCCACAGCAGCACAGCAGCGCGCAGCACGTAGGCTTCGCCAAAAAAAAAAAATCCGAACCGATGTCGGTTCGGCCGGCCCGGTTCCGCCGCGTTGAGAACCATAACGTCTCCAAGTATGATCGAAACCTAAGCTTACACAAGTAGAGCTCAACGCATAAACGCACAGCAGTAGCCACCACGCACCGTGTAGACGAGAAGAGGCCAGCAGCTGCGCAGGAAGGGCAATGGGGGATGCTCGTCGTCCAGGAATTAAGGTTCCGCATGTCCTTGATGTGGAGCACTTTGCGCAGGTAACCTATGGCTGAGAGTAGAGCCAACAAGTAATGCTGCTACCGCAACTGCTGTATCATCGCTGTCGTCTAATCGTTTACTCCTGTCATTCTGCTGTACCCAACCTATGCGTAGCAGCTACGGGTGCTACCAGCAGTACCACTATTGGATAGCGGTCAGATAGGTTGCTGTTGCTCTACACGCGAATCCCAGTGATGCTTTCTTGAAGGCTTTGAGCCCAGGTACTACCGGTATAGGATATCGTACTCCCCAACAACTGGCACGCAGCGAGAGTCATGCCACCAGCGCAACATCCAGCGTGCCAGTAGCATAGATGATACCCCGGTACAGGAAAGCCTAGACAACATACCTGTGGTGGGAAATAGGCGGCAACAGCGATGGGCAGCAGTGGTGGTGTTAAATTCAGCGGCGCTTGATTCATGCTACCATCCTGTCGGGTAGAATGCCGATTGCTCATCGATCTATAGCTGAGATGGCGTGTGGTTTTTGGGCCTCCGCCCTCCAATCTGAGTCCTGAGTAACGAGCACGTTCCAGTCGAACGTAGCTTTGCGCCTTCTGGGTGCGCTAGTCTGACGTGCGTGCACTTACACCCATGGCGAACACCTGGCTGAGTACTGAGTTCGTTCCCGTTGAGCCGTCGAGTGCCGGGTGGACTGCATCGAATGTATCGGCACGACGAGGTATAACGCGGGCCACGAAGTGGGCGCGCAGGAGGGGGATGGTTAGACTTTGCGAGCACTACAGTGGTCTGACGTGCGCATTCCTACATTTATATCTGGTAGACAGCACCTTGCTGAGTTCTGAGTGCATTCCTGTTGACTGCCCAGTGGGGCAATGGGCCGTAACGAACGCTGCACGGCAATGAGGTATATCGAGGGGCCATGGGTCGACCGTGCACGTCCACCTATAGGAAGCACCTGGCCGAGTTCTGAGTCCGATCCTGTCGACCGCCCAGTGGGCCAGTGGACCGGAACGAAGGTAAAAGCGAGACGAGGTGCTGTGAACTGAACGTCACTGTTCAGTAGACGATATTTAAATAATGACCGCGGGGATATTTCGTATCCATCCCCGGATTTCAGTCCTTGCGTTTGGGTTTGGTTTGGAGTTAGGGTTGGGGCTAGGATTAGGGTTTGGGTTAGGTGCCGGGATAGGGTTAGAGCTACGGCAAGTGCCAGTCTCGAGAGGACACTGCGAGATGGGGGCCACGAAGGGCGGGGGGGAGCTCAAGCTTTGCGTGGATTCCTGTAGTCTCTGACATGCGGACACCCACAGCAAGCACCTGGCTGAGTTCCGCGCTCGTTCCTGGCGACCGTTTTCCATTCGACCGTCACGGAGGTAAGATCACAACGACGACGAGATATATCGCGGGCCTCGAAGGGTGATATGCGCTTGGTTGGTGTACCTGGATCCTTGTGCAACCTCATATAGGACGTCTCATGGGATTGGGATGTCCTGTAGGAGAAATACATGGCAAGAGGCACCCTGGAAGCATAACTAGGATAGTCAGTAATTCTCCTGGAAGGGGGGAGGTGCTCAAGAGTTGCTTTGACTATTGTGCACCCCCGGTCTTCTCGAAAAAAAGAGCCCCGCAAGAAACTCAGCCTGAGGTTTCCGGGGAAATAAGAAATTCCGGGGCTTTTATACTAATGTTGGTGTAGAGCAACCCCTTTCTGGAATATAAAATCTAGCCTGCGTCGATATCCCGGTTTCCTAGTTAGAGGGCGGTAACTCTGTGGTGTAGCAAGCGTACACCCGTTGTAGCGCCATGGGCAAGCACCTGACGCGCTGCTCGGTATTAATGTTGTCACCGCCCGCATCTTATTGGCTGGCAAGTCTCCGGAGTAATTCTGCTTTCAAATTGAAGTTTCGAACGCCTGCTGTTTGAAGTTTTGAATTCTCGATTTTTTTTTTTTATGTTTTGTAACTGGTTCTGCTGGTGCAGAGACCGCGAACCTCCACGCATGAGACTGCATTGCTTTTTTTCTATTTTTTTCGTAGAGTTGACATTTTTTCTGGAAAGGAGATGATGACGCACGATAAGAGAAATATCAGAGCAACCAGACGGTGGGGTTCGATCCTCTCGACCTGCGCGGGCAACACCGACCCCGGATTCAACCGCATCGTGTCATACCATACGAACCCTTGCATTGTGGTTCGGGCACCAGCTTTTATCGTCCCTCACGCAGTGACCGGCGCTGTTTCCCGTCTCTTTTTTGTCGTCACTTTTCCCCTCTCGAGATTTTTTCGTCGTCACTTTTGTCTCGCTAAGTCCCAAACGGACTAAGTGAACTCTTCAACGAAGCATTGGTCAATGTTGTTGTCCGTCGTATCGAGGCTACGGTGCAAGGGTCGCAATTAAGGTCCCTTTTTCTCGAGCTACCTATGCAGGCCAAGTAAGTAAAAATACAGGATACAGCATGGAGATATAACATCTGGATTTTTTGGCTTTGATGTGTGTTCTTCACACCAAATTCAACTGATATTTCCACCCATCTACATCCAGCACAACCAGTGTCCGTGCTGTTGCCTTATAGAGACGGGCTCTGTGGTCCTAAACTACAAGAGTACGGCGTGTGGTTTGTGGTTCTCCAGTATTACCAGAAGGTGCTTTGAATAAAAGCCATAAAATCTAACCCCCATCCCAAACCGAACCCCGGGCCGACCTGAGTGGAACTTATCCGAAAAAAAATCAGCAAAAAATAACAAAACGGGAAAAATGTCGACCGTAACATAATTCAGTACCCATACTATAACATTACGAAAAATAGACTACTATATACAATATCCATACTATTATATTACCCATGAGAGATCACTTCGGAGCAGTCGACGTCCACCGCATGTTCCATCATGACTCGACAGCAAAATACCCGAGCATCACGCCTGGGCTGGACCCCCGCTGACCTGCCACCTACACACGGAGTACACAGGAACTTGCGTACAAACCCGGTAGACCCAAGTAGCCCACTACAAAGCTAACTCACACTATAACACTTATTGTTGAATGCATACTGCATTCAACAGATGTCTGGTTTTGTCCCCCTCACGCGGGTTATACAGTTTCCGTGCGCAGGACAAGGCTGGACGTTTTAGTCCTGTTGACCCTGGCATTAGCAGGGGAGTCGCCGACCTGTATCTTCGCGAGAGTACACACGCGCGATCGAAGTATCACACGCAAGGCTGAGTTTTGATGAAAAAAAGAATACAATTTTGATCGATCTCACAGCTGAAGAGTATTTTTCATTTTTTATAAGAAGACGCATACCATATCACTTCAATACTGTAATATCCACGCTAATATATAGTACCATACTGTTTTATTGATATATTACAATACCCATACTATAATATTATTGTACTATAATGCTATATTACCGCACGAAGCCTTGGTCATGTGTTGTCGCCATGTTTCCTCTCAAGTCCCAAAGGTGTTATTACTGTTTTTACTAGGTTATAGTACAGCGACCAATAGACTTACTAACAAGTGTGAACCGCGGCTCTGCGTACACTGCTGGGGGTGCACACTTGCAGGCACGTATCCAAGAGCTGGAGTTTCTGGACGCAGCGGTTTCTTCTGTCTCCGCTATTCATAGGGATGGCGCCGTAGATAAAGATGGCGCTACCCACAAGAAAGGCGCGGCGGGAGAATCAGTTCCGGGTGGACTTCGTGACCAGGTAGGTATCACTGTTTGCACAGGAGAACAGTAAATGTCCCTCTATAATGCCGGCTGAGTCAACGGTGTCGGTTGACGGTGCTCTTGACTTGTGACGGGCAACTGTCAAGGACCGCTTCAATTCATGCTATAATCAGTATATTTACGTCTAAAGAGGCCTTGACGGGACAAAAATAGACCGTCAACCGACATCTAAAGCCGGGTGAGTAGTGCCGGTTGCCCGCTACTGCGCCTACGAAGTCGCTTGGCACATGTGGGAACAAACTAGTAGGTGGCGGCATGTGGAGTAGTGCCGGTTGCCGATGTAGTTCCGGTATTTCCTGCTGGCACATGCCGGCACTATAGAGGGCCCACTACTGTACGAAGTGCATGGAGAGTTACCTTAGAGCCTAAGTATTTCTCACGGGCCGTATTCCTCAGCCGAATGAATGCTCAAAATATTTTTCATCCGATGTTTCATTTTACAAAGATTTTTCGTTGGATGCCCTAGCTCACGGAACCGTGCGTTTGTTCCTCACGCTGGCCCTGTTGGGGCTTGATTTAACGTTTAGCAACCGAAAAAAAACGACGATTGAGATATTTTCAAATTTCCACGAGTAGCGTGAGCGCGCTGCAGTAGTGCGAACAAGGTTGTGCTGCACCCGTGCCGTATGAGTCTTTGCAGTGGTGGCGTCGTCACGCCGGGTTTGTGGTGCCCCGATGCTGTAATCGTCACTTTTTGTCGCCAATTTTTCCCTCTGCAGTCTCAAAGAGGTTACGCTGTCTTTTCTGCCTGTGCCAGACAGGTTTCGTGCCGATTCTTCATCCTGGAGACTGTTGATGGAGAAATAGCATACAAACTCTGTGGCCACTCGAAGTACGAGGCAGATATATACATCGCGACCACAATTGAGGACTTTTGCGCGTAAAATGCCAAACGTTCTGAATACGAAACACTGAGCATCGTAAGTTGAAAAATAAATCGGACGTGTTATATCAATCAAGCATGTGTTAGGGAGATCGATGACATTCCCACCACCACCACCACCACCACCACCACCCAGTAATTCCCCTTCATGGAAAAATCGCACGCACCGCACCCCCCATCCCCGACCACCCAAGCCGTTTCCTTAGCGAAATATCCCATTCATTGGACAGATCGTGACCTAGGTCATCTGACCCTACATCCGTCGTTTTGATATGTTGTGCTGAATCTATGTGGTAATGATCGAACACGCACCGCACCCTCTCTGCCCCCACCCTGTCTTCCCCTCTGAGCAAATTCACACTCACCGCATTGCGCCCCCGCTTACCCTGTCCTTTGTTTCTGCAAAATTGTCACAAATGCCCCCCCAGCCCCCCTCCCCCACCACCACCGATGTTGTGCTGAATCTGTGTGGTAATGATCGAACACGCACCGCATCCCCTCTGCCCCCACCCTGTTTTCTCCTCTGAGCAAATTCACACGCACCTCATTGCGCCCCCGCCCACCCTGTTTTATGTTTCTGCAAAATTGTCACAAATGCCCCCCCGGCTCCCCTCCCCCACCACCGCCGCCCTCCCCCCCGCCCCCCTGCCCATCGTATGATTTTCTTGTGCGAAATAGTCTCATGCCCCCCCCTCCGACCGCCCCACGTATGATTTCCCTCTGTCAATATGTCACGCAACTCACCCCCCTTCCCCCGCGCACGCACGCCGCTCACCCTGCCCTTCCCTGCTCAAAATAGTCACGCATTTATGCCCTAATTTCCTTCTGTGTGTGGTACGCACCGCCCCCCTACCGGCCTGCCCCCCTGCATCCATCCTATCCGTCCCCTGGTCGACATAGTTACACGCCCCGCCCAGGCACATGCGAAGACGCACTGCCTCCCACAAGCCCCGTCGCATGCCCGTGGCTCTCAAGAACCGGAACCCAAAACGAACTGTGATAGGGGCAGAGCATCCCCGCTCCCCGCGCGTTGTGGAGGCTGTAGTGCGGGGAAGGCAGGGCGTGACGGTGGCGGGTGGTGGTGGTGGTGGTGGGTACGGTGAGGAGAAGGTTAGATGTCGCAAGCATCGGAGGAGACCGAGGGCGTTGCTGGAGATGCACAGTCCGCATGTCGATGTGGGGGATGGGGAAGGGGCGCCTACGAGGTGAAATTGGCCTATACCATGCTGATAGGACCGGGTATGCAAATGGACAGGCGTACCGGCGCAGGCGGGTATACTGACTGGCAGGCAGACAGATAGACAGACTTGCCGCGTGATTGGCGGGCACGGAGGCGTGCAGACAGACATAGGCAAGGGCAAGCAGGCAGATCGACAAGCAGACAGACAAACAAACACACAGACGGACAACCAGACGGACAAGACAAACGGGAAGGGAGGCAGGCAGACAGACAGACAAACAGACAGACGGACAGACAGACAGACGGACAGACAGACAGACAGACAGACAGACAGACAGACAGACAGACAGACCGATAGACGTGCAAATGGGTAAAACATTAGCCATTTTCCTTGATATCCGATTTCTGAGGTGCTGTCACCGTCGTCGAGGCTTGTTTTCGGAACGTAAAGTCCTTTTACGGCTACATTTGTTTCCGACTCAAATGTTGCAAGTAACATCAAGCCCCAATAAAGTCGGCGCGGTTGTTATCTCTTCGTCTAACTTTTTTACCGCTGCACTATGTGCTCTAATTCCTGGTGTGTTGCCTTCGAACTCGTAGGCACGATTGTTATTTTTACTAACTGCATGTCGTACAGCTGTGAGATCGAGGATTTCGTCGAAAGTAATCTTTGCAAGCTGTGTATGATACTTGAATCACGCGTGTTCCGGGCTTGGGTGTGCGAATCCTCAAGACGTGTATAGGTCGGCGACTCCCCTCAGTGGCTTTGCCAGGGTCAACAGCGTGATACCAAGACGTTCAGTATTCAATGATTTTAATCACTCCGCGCTCGGAAACTGTAAGTCCCAGTTTTGAGGGGCACACAATCTGCCGGCAGTGGAATATATTCAAGGTGCGGAATACATCCCGCAGCAATTTCAAGTACCCGCATGCTACGACCGACCTTGCACTTGTTGGCAGCAGCGGTTTCTGTGTAGCGAGGCTCCTTGGCCCAGAGTCATCAGAACTTTGCTCGTGTCGCCTTCAATACGTTTCGTTGTATTGTGTATGTAGGCAATAGGGGGGTGCTTGTTGGGTACAGTAGCGCGTTTTTTGTTTGTTTTTTTAGGGGCGATGTATAGAGCGCTTCGAGAGAGGAGGCGAAGATGAAAATTGCTTTGTCTCCACCGTGGCATGATTCGGTCGTTTTTACCGCAAAACGTGGGTGTACTGCTGAATGAGGTTCTTTTCTTCAACCGCAGGCACATGTTGGTATTAGAACCGTCTAAAACAATGTTAATGTTCCGCATTGATTCGAAGTAGTCGGTCTGCCTCACAAGCGAATTTTAGTAAGGTGCAGCTCACCCCCTCCGTGCTACTCGCCGAACACCTCACCGCGCTTCGCCCTTGGTGCACGCGATATCTAGCCTGGTCAGTAAAAACCCAGCGTCCCGACGTCGTTGGGGTGCGATAATCAATGGTCTTAGGACTACGGCTATGTATGACATGAGTACACCCCTCGCCCCCAAAAGCGCGGGTGCAAAGGGGATAGTCTATATAACGGTAACACCCGGTGTGTTATTTTTCCTGTCGCTTCTGCCAGGTGGCTCGAAACTCACATCTGGCACGCGAAAAGGATGCTCATGAAAGAGATGTGGGGCTTCATGCTCCCCGCCAAGAGCAACAGGTAAGCCGAGGGAAGACAGACGTGTGCTCTGGTGTTTCCCAACTCCGAACATTAGCCTAACATATTTCCAAAGTATTATGTCCCCTAAACGGTAATGCGGTGCTAACAGGGTGATAACACGGAGGGGTTTTGGGGAGGTTGCCGTTGTTGTTGTTATTGTTGTGGTTGTTGTTTTTATCAACTCGTTTGTTCCGGTTTTTTAGTTGTTTGGTTTGGTTTGTCTGTTTTGCGTGTTTGTTTGCTTATTTGTTTGTTGGACTAGAGCAAAGCTTGCGCATGACTTATCGCCGTCGCGCGTGCCTCGCGGGCGTATTTTTTTTGACAGAGGTCCGCGCGCGGCTGCGGAGGCTTCCCTGAAGCACTGTACCGTCCAAGACGTGACCTTTTTGCGCCCGCTTGAGCTTCGTGCTAGAGCTTGCTTCCTGGTGGGAGTGCTGTCCCTGATGACGGACCCGCTCGATGGCCGGGCGACGCACACTGACTGCGTCGGAGGCTTCACCGAAGCATCAACCCACCTTTACAGGCGAGCACACGTGCCATTTGGAAGCATACGGTAGACCGCGATTTGACCCCTTGCTTGACCGCCACCTAAAAACAAAAACTAGTGCAATAAGCCTTTTTGACACGCGCCAAAGGAGACCTGTACCATACAAATGATCAATACAACACATTAATAATGATTAAATACAGCGTATTTTCCTCGATTTTTGACGTCATCCCGAGATTCGCCTCCACGTTCCCCTTTTCCCCGCCCCTTGTGGCCGACCGATGCCAGGCCAAACGAATTCCCGCTGGGTTGTATCGCGCCGGTCACAGTTATGTGGAGTCCCTCCAACCCACCACCCACCGAGCGAAGGAGCGGAGCAGGCATGGAAGAAGAGGGGGAGGGGGGAAGCGGGGGGAGCCCATCCAACCCACCCGCGAAGGGAACGGGCGGAGAAGGGACAGAGGAGGAGGGGGAGGGTGTTGGTGGAGAAGTGCGGCGTGTCTGGGTGTGGGTACACCCGGCGGCAGCGAAGGAAGCGTTGCGTGAAATACGGAAGGCGTGTTCTCTGGAGGGGGCCCCCTGGGTCGGGAACATCAAGGTGCGCGTGTACACTAACAGGCCAGGGCGGGACTTGTGATACGATAGATCTAAACCACTTTTGGGTCAAATTATTTATGGTCGACGGGGCTCCTCAATAGACTAACCTGCTATACCCAACATGGCATGGTTGGAATGCCACAGCAGTACTTGTTTTCGCATTGGTGTTCGTTGTTTACATAGGCCATGTGGTTGTTCACCGGGATCAACTCAGTGCCTTGGTTCGGTATAGAGGTATTCTCAAATGGGGAGCCTTAGAATACTCTGGTGAACCCCTAGCATACCATGCGTCGTGCAAACGCCTTGTTACTTGGAGTGAATGCGAGGTTCTACTTTCCAACACGACGAATGCTTTCAATGGTACGGTGGAGGTACGCTCTGTTGTTCCTGAGGTTGCTCGCATGAAAAACTCTTTGTACACCCCATCCAAAAACAAAACTGATTTGGAGAAAAATGAAGGTGCAGCCCGATAAACATACCCAAGATCTAGTTATGCAAAAACGCCATATTGCTAAAACTAAATCACGTTCAGACAAAATTGGGTTACGGAAAAGCCGTTATTCAGAAAATGTTTCGAAGAAGTGCTGCCTCTTTTGTACCACGCGTCCCACGCTTGAAACCTAAGAACCCCTTATGAGCCGGGTGAAGCCGGCTTTCACGCGGCCGACCGCCAACCGACATTCATTAATGCGATGCTCCCAAAATCTCAACCAAAGCACACACATTGACATAATGCTGCGCGAGTTCCTTGTGCCGGTGATCCTATTATTTACTCTTGCTGCGACGCTCACCCCCGCGTGTTGTCTTCGTTTACGAACAGGTGGGGCATGTTGCGGGTGGCCTCTGCAGGCTTCGCGTAAGGGGCGCCCGCTCTCACGAGGTTCTGCGACAGGTGTTGCGACCGGCCATATTAGATGGCCCGACCCCATCCTCCTCGTCCCCAGGAGATTCTGCCGGTGACGCCGCGCTCGCGCAATGCCCTCTCTCCGTTCGCGGTGACCAAGCCCGGAAATCTGAACGGGGAATTACCATTGTCAATACAGATACCATGAGCGAGGAAGACGGTTCGCGAGGGCAAGGGGTGGTGCTCGCCGTGGAGGGCGTCGGCGCCACCATGAGCGAAGAATCTCCCCAAGGGCACGGTAGCGATCCACCAAACCTGTCAAAAGGGAAGATTCGTTTTGAAGACGCGGCCCGCGATAATGCCTCCTTATGGGAAACTTTGGAAACCTCTTGGAGCATACGTAGCGGCGGCAGTGGTGGCAGGAGCGGCGAACCTCGGCATGACCAGATTTCGGCGGGAACAGTGTTGGCAATCAACGCCCTCGACCCGCGCGAGCTCCCATCGACACTGTCGCGAAATCGCCACGCACTGCTGGAAGCTCCGGCACCGGCATCGCCGCGCTCCATCCCCTCTGAATTCAGGACCCCCGGCTCCGAGCCCCCCAAAACCGGACCTCCCAGCTTTGGGGGACCGGGCTTCGGAACGGAATCCCGTGAATCAGAAGAGATCCTCGGAGACGGGTTGGCGATGGGAAAAGGTGGTGGTGACAGCCGCGAGGCCGGAGGAGGGGAGCGGCGCGGGCGTAAAAAGGATGCACCGCAAATAGCGGCAGCGGCAACGGTGGCGGCAAAGTGGCATCAACGTTTTGCGCCTGTGTCTCCCCTCTGGGACCCCGACGCGAGAGCGTTGTCGGCCGCGCTCGCCGAAGCTCGCCCGGACCACGTGCTTAACGAGGCTCGCCGCCAGGCGCGGCACTCGCACGCCGCCGACGCCGACGCCGAGTGGGATGGGTCTGGTTTAGCCACCACCAAAGTCTTCGCGAAAGGTCCCTCCAAAGGCCAAAAGGTGAACGCGGAAGGGGCAAGAGTAGGCGCTGCGGGGGGCGCCGGGTTTGGCGCCGGGTTCGGTGACACAATCGGCAGCGACGGTGGGTTTACGCCGATTCTTGTCGTGTCATCGCCGGGCGCGGCAACGACGGCGCATGAAGTGGAAGCTTCCTCGAGCGGCGCGAGTTGTGGCACCGGTCGTGGCCGTGGTGGTAGTGCGAGGGGGAAGAGGGAGGGGGTGGAGAGGAAGCGACGGATGGCCTCGTCGGGATGGGACCTGATCCTGTCCGCGGGATGGGCGCCGGTATTTTTTAACGCGCTGGTAATGGCGGGAGCGAGGGCGATCTCGCTTGGTAATGCGGACGGACTTGCGCTCGAGACGGACGAGCCGTGGTAAGTGTTGCACGCACACTAGTGAAGGCCGCTTTGGCTGTTTCGGCTTTTTGTCACCGTTGCCGTGCCTTTCACTCTCTCTATCTCTCTTTCTCTGTCTTTGGCGTGCTCCTTTTTTCTCTATCAATATATATATATATCCCTCTCTATCCCCCTGCCTCTCTTTGTCCTCCTGGCGAATGATTCTAGTCTTCATGTGTGCCTATGTTTGGTTCTTCCCCTCTCTACTGCTTTTGAAACTTGGACATCGCGAGAGAGACATGCAAAAAAGGCTGATGAAAATAGGCTTGCGCGGGACAGCGATGGAATGGCAGTGCAAGTGTCAACGGGTCATCTCGAGTCATTCACTTTGGGTGCTTCGTTGAGTCGCGGCCCTCCTACCAGTGACGGTAGTGCCAGCGCACACCACACCGTCCAAAACTCCTCTCTGTCGACAAAACCCACCGCGAATTCGTTTCCTGTTCAAGGCTTCTAAAACAAACAGACCCGCTCGCTTTAGAGTAGAAACGCCCCACCCCTCCCCAAGGGCGCCACCCCCTCCCCCCCCTCCCCACCCCGCACCCCACCCCAACCCATCCCCACTTCCCCATCCACCCTCCTACTCCGCTCTCGTACAATATCTCCAGCTTTCCCGCGGACTTCCCGGATACCACATCGGGGCGCAGACACTGGGACGCAATCGGCAAGGAGTCAGAAGAGGCGTGGTCAAGAACCCGCCCGAAACACAGAGGGTTTAAGTTCCCCCCCGCCCCCTCCCCCCTTCGGCCACCTCCCGAGCCCCTGGCCGACAAGGTACCAACAAATGCGGCGGTGTCGCCACCGGCGTCGGCACCTGCGAAAGAGGGGCAAGGGGGGAAAGGAGTGGGGTCGGTGGTGCTTGAGAGCGGAGTGGGGCGCCCAAAATGGTCGATTTTTCGGCCGGATTTCCGCTGCCTGGCAGGCGTTCCTGCTGTCGATGTCGAAGCGGGGTATGGTGCTGAGCTGGTGCAAGAGGAAGAGCAAGGTGGAGAAGGCGGTTGTTTGGAAGATCATGGAAACCACCTCAGAACTTCGCTTCCCCCCTCTTCATCACCAACGCCGCTGTCATCCGAAGATCGACGTCGCGTCAGCGACGCAGACGATGGAACGTTGCGCGTCGAAAATGATGGTAGTAGCGAGACAGCGAGGGTCGACCACCGAGAAGAGGCGGGCGAGGCAGCCCGAGAGCCCTTTGCGGTGGTGCGCGGGTTTCACTATGTAAGGGCATTCTTACCAAGTGTGGAGGGCCAAGGCTTTGACGTGGCTACCCCGTCGCCTCCGTCGCCGCTTCAGCTGGCCTTCCCAACTCTTCTGGAAGTTTTGGTGAGAAGCATCACCCGACCCAAGTGTAAACCCCAAGCCAAGGTGTGAGTTGTTTTCCCTACGCACGGCCGCAACCCCCCCCTCCCCCACTCCTGACCCCCTCCCCACCGCCGCGACCCTCCACCGTCAATCCCCCATCCCCCACGCCCTAATCTAGATTTTCCGTTTTTCCCGGTCCATCTCTCCCCCAGCCCCCGCCCCGCCCCAAACCCTAATCCCGGTCACACCTCGTTCCCCGTTCTTCTCTCACCTCTCCCCTCTCCCCTCCCTGGTTTGTTTGTGGCAAGGTTAAGCAAGACAAGGGGGTTCCACACGCGGGGGCCCCGATCTATCCGGCGTCCGCCCGGCACCACACGCTCTGGGCGCAAGGAAGGCTGGCCGGAAAGCCTTGGCCGGGATTCGCCGCGGCGTCCACCCCCCCCCCCAACCACGCCCCCGACTCCAACTTCAACCCTAACCCAAATCCCAACACCAACCCCATCGTCGACCCCGAGAAAGCCTTGGGGAGGTTACAACAAGACGTGGAAAGGGTGGGTCGGCGGGGAGGGGTGACGGCGGCGCCGGCGGCGGCTTCGGCCGTGGGGGCGGTCACATCGGGGGGATTCTCTTTCTTGCGAGGCAGCGGCACGGGTCGCGCGGTCTGCGAGGCTGGGGCCTTGCGTGACGCGCTATTCCTCTCGTCCGTCCGAGGGGGGGGAGGAGGAAGAGGAAGAAAAGCAGGAAGGGAAGGGGGGGGAGAAGGGGGCGCAGGAGGAGGGGGAGGAGATAGTAGCGGCTTCGGTAATGGAGGTCGGAGGAGGCTCGAATTGGGAGAGGGACAACGGTGGGCGCTGGTCCTCGTTGGGAACGACGCAAGGAGCTGGTTCAGACCCGCTGTCGTCACCCTCGCGGCTTAACGTTGAACAAATAATAACCACGTCCGGGTTCTTCTCTAGCAGTGTTTGTTTTTATCCGCTGGTGGATGGGTGAAACTATAGCTCACCCCAGTTCCACATATTTTTTGTGCTACGACGTTCACTCGGTTGGACATATGTAAAGCATAACGACGCTTCCGCGGCAACTGCAGCGTAAAGTTTCCGTGACCTACGAAATCACATCATTTTCACGAAGGGTTAGTTTTTGTCGTCGTGCATGTGACGTGATATTGCTAGTGTACCCCTCAAGTTTGGTGCTTGGCTCCCACAGCTGTAAGTGCAGAGACGAGGGGTGTACTCATTTAATGCATAGCCGTAGTCTTACGACTGTTGACCCTCGCATCCCCACAATGCCGGGACGGAGCACGTCGGGTTTTCACCGGCCAGGCAGAGTCGGGGGGGGGGGGATTGGGGAGGGAGGGTTGTGACGTGTCTCCTGATTGTCTTTCGTTGCAGGGGATATCGAACAGAAAGCTTCATGTCCTCGAAAAACGCTGTTGCCGATCGCACTGCTGCGGGACATCAAGCAGCAAATTGCGTCGTTTCGAAACAACGTTGCTGGGACGTCAAGCAGCAAGTTTCATGCCAGGTACGTCGAAACAACGTTGTTCAGACATGAAGCGGCAAATTTCATATTTTCGGAAGACGCGTGCTACGATAGAGGTGGCACTTTACTTCTGGAAGGGTGTCTCAACGACGGAGCGCCTTGACCCGAAATCGTCGGAAATTGGCCATTGTTCTTTTTGCATCATTCTCGTTGTGTACCTAGATCATGGAGTTTTTCATCCGGTAGCAGTTATGTTTTTGTCCAAACCAGTTTTTGGGTTAAGACGCGTCTTGAGCTCCTAGAGTGAGGGGTAGTATCAAGAAAAAAATGTGGTGCACCTCTATCGTAGCACGCATCGGAACAACTTTTCCCATCGCACCGCGCGGTGTAACAAGTGGTTGGGCAGTCTTACTGATTGGCTTTGCGCATGTTACACTCCTGCCGACTGCATTTCACAGGTTCCAACGTCGGTGAAACCATCTTTATGCAAGTCGTGCTTCGACACGAGGTTGCGCTGCGGAGCCCAATGCATCTGTCCGCAATACCGGACAGATCAGATCCCTATCACTGACATTTTCCTTTCAGGGCAGACAGTTATCTCTAGTCTGTATGATCTGCATGGCCTACGCACGGATCACGTTTCACGGTGAGAACTGGATGACCTGAGAGTTGTATCTAGCACACGTTTGCTTGTATGCATGTGCACTCTACACAGATCATGCCCAACATATGATACCATGCCGACATCTACAGGGTCTGAATGATCTAGATCGTGATATATGTCTGTTGTATATTCTGATATCAACCCGGCGAGGCTCTTCAACTATGGAGCTACCCCCTGTTTTGCAAATCCCTTTTGGATCTAGTTTCCGTTTTGGCTATGGCTCAGACCGCTGTCTTTTCTTGTCCCCAGTGGATTGCAGCTTTATAGCGCAGTTTTTTTTTTTGCCGCGACTGATAAACTCCGACTCAGGGCCCCGATGGCCACGCGCTCGCGGCGGTGCCTCCGCACATTTCACCCGCTTTCATTTTCGGAACTCTCGCCGTCCTGCTTGCTGAGCTCGGCGAGCAATCGCGGGAAAAGTTTACATAATTTACCCTAAAGCCGAAAGTCTCTGTGTTCAAGACAATCGCGCCCGGTATACCAATGAAGTCCAGTCTGTACTGGTGGCTGCAGACTAACCTCGTGTCATATATATACTAATCAAACCAGCGTATTGGCCGCTCGACCAAGTCTCCATTTTCAAGTCGAAAATAATAAACGTAAATGACCCTCAAGTCATACAATCCACGTGCAAGTTCATCAAATTATGCGGTTGATGGTTTGTAATTATGCTTCAAGCACCGAGGTAATGGTTACTAGATTGCATACACCAAGCTACAACTAGGCGCGTGCTAAGATGGAGGTAAGTAACACTTGTCCAAAACGTCTTCTGAGTCACGAGTGGAAGGCTACGGTAGGGGAATGCCCTCAATATCCATGACCAGGTCTGAGCCACTCGCACGAGTGACTTTGAACCTCACTCACAAAAACAAGTTAGGCGATACGCGTTCGGCACAGCGTGGCTAACCATCCCACTGGGGATCCAAATCGAAATATTTAAGCAGCACGAAACCCAATGACCGCATGGAACAGCGGGGTCACTCGCGCGAGTTGCCCCGAGCCACTGCAAACAAAAGCCCCTTATGAAGGGACATAACCCTTGTTATGGTACCGTAGCATTGGACACGAGGCTCCTTAACCTGTTAGTACTAGTAATACAATCGTCGGAATGAATGTCATTCTTGCGTTGCAAAATGTTTATTTTGTATACCCTGGGCCACGGGTTTTGTTCGCTGGGTGACGCTTCAGTTTGCTCACATCAGTTTTTGGGTGAGTGTGGACCTCCTCACGCCAAGACCCTTGCAGGGAAAATATGATGCGCCTTTATTTACCGTAGCATGTATCTGTAGTCGTTGCTAATCAATAGCTACTTTATAATACATATAGTATACATATAGTTCCCACCCACCCCCGCCCCCAGCGCCCCCTCCTTCCCCACCACCCGCACCATCGCCTAGACCTAGCACCACGCGTATAGCAAACCCCTACGTCTATGCAACCTAAAGCCCTCCCCCCCCCCCCCCCGGCCCCCCCCCGCCACATTCCTCCCCCCTCCCCCACAATAAATATTTATAGTTTCCACGCACAAATTGACCTGCCCCACCCGTCCCCTCCCTCCCCCCCTCCCGCCCCCCTTTTGATCAAAATCAGCCCCCCACGTCCTTAAAAACTCCGCCCTCCCCTCGCCGGTTATTCGATTTACAGGATTCACTTGATAAACTGATCCATTTCCTTCCACAGCTGTCAGATTTTGTCCCCCTCAGAAACGGGTCTTATAGTTTTCGCGCACAGACTGCTTAACATCACCCTGTTGACCCTGATAGCTACACTGTAGTTGCAAGGGGAGTCGCCGACCTATATCCTTAATGAGGACACACAACCCGTAATACGCGCGATCGGAGTATCACACAAAGCTTGCAAAGATGAGTTTCGACAAAATATTCGATCTCACAGCTGAAGTGTATTTTTGTTTTCATGATGTAGTTGGGACCATGAAGGGTCTAGCGGTTTTCCTCGCCTTAGTCTGTATCGTGCCAAACAGAGATGACGGCGTCAACAAAAGAACAAACACCCTATCCGAGCGATCTTATTCAATTATACTCTTTCGCCAGTCATTTCTCCTGGTCTCGCAACGATGTTCAGGCATGTGATGCTACAAAACGTTTTGAGCGGTCCCGGCTGGT
Organism: Undaria pinnatifida; assembly: GCA_012845835.1. Taxonomy (NCBI): domain Eukaryota; class Phaeophyceae; order Laminariales; family Alariaceae; genus Undaria; species Undaria pinnatifida. The sequence continues at coordinate 9,916,078 of JABAKD010000004.1, forward strand.
CGGACGCCCACCGCTCTGCTGTCGTTAGAAACTTTACATTCGTCACCTGCGAAAAAAACGTTTTCTATACTTCATTTCTCGTTTTCTACTCTCCATATCTTCGTGACCCACGCCGGATTACTTGACCAATTTTACGACGCGCAATAGATTAGCTCTGCGGATCCAACCATTAAGAGCGCCCTGGGATGACATCACCACCCAATCAGCTGAGCTTGCACGTTTTTAGTGTACATTTATGCGTGGTTGATCCTTCTGCTGAGATTCCTTGCGAGGTTTCAAGCAAAATGCGCATGGCTTTTGGGGGAGGATAAGACCGATCGTATACTCGCAACACTTTAGGGAAAAAAATATCAAGGGGCTTCACGGGCCGGGCCACTTTTCACCGATGATGACCCGACCTGACCCTACCCGTGAGATTATACCACCTCCTAACTCGACCCGAACCAGCCCACGGTACTTCCGTAGCACCTCTTGACCCGACTCAGTCCGACTCGATATACGAGTCTGTCCGGATCGTGTCACGACCCGTGAAACGTCCTGGAACACATACGGATCGGGTCAGAATGACTATCGAACGGTTGCCTTGTGGGACGAGCTTCGCGTAGGATGAGGGTTCTCAGCAGGAGCGAAAGGCGGTCGACGCTCGGCGTGGGATCAGGGTGGTCGCGGGGGCAGGGCGGCCCACCGGACAAGCCAAAAAACGTGCCTGGTGCAATGATACATTGCAGATACGACATTTGTTCGCACGTCAGACAGATCACGATCTAGATCATTTAGATCATCTAGCTGTTATATCTGTCGTTATGTTGTGTTGTGCAGGATCTGTGTAGCATAGATCCAACCCACGTAACATGAACCAGATCATCAGGATCATACCGGCTCCCCACCCAGCTACAAGATTTTGGCCATGCAGATCACATAGGCTAGGGATATATCCGCTCTGAAAGGCGATAGCTAATAATTGGGACCTAATCGGTCCGAGGTGTGCATTGGTCCCTGGGCTCTATTTAAGGAGTTGTGCTGACCTCGAACCCGCCGCTATTAATAGCAGTCTCGATCGAGCGTAAATGCGAGCGTTTCGCAGCTGCCTCTCGACCTCGGCGATAATCAGCTCGGTTGCCGGTACCATCTCGTCATACCATATCGACACAGAATCTGAATCTCCGTGAGTGTCCCGCGGGTCGGGTGATGACACGCGAAAAGCCCTGGATATTCCCTTGCAGGTGACCGGCTAAAGAAACAGTCAATTGCTTCATCGGCAGATCACTTTTTTCAATAACAGCCTAAACGTATTTCCTTCAACTATCCACTCAGCTAGATGCTAGCTGTCACCCACGACGCCTAAAAAAATATCATATGATGCTGTAGCTAACCCTCAACAGTAGGCCTCGCTTCTACTCCATCCGCTCAAAGACAACGCCTGACCAGCATCACGGTCGACACGACCACCAGCAGGGCGGGTACCCAATGAATATTATAACTTGTTACAAAAACGAAGCAGACATAAATTAAAACGGACAAAACTTTCTCGGCCTGGAGGCATAATGGGGGGGGGGATTCGCAGCGAAGGAAACAGTTTCCGTCTCAGCCTCAACCCTCTCTCACTGCTGTGCTCCGATTGCCACGCCCCCAAAAACGGAATGGGGGGAAGAGCACGTGCCTCGCGCATACCTCACCCTCTCCCACTGCTGCGATATACTTTCCACGCCCCCTAAACCGAAACCGGGGGGGAAAGCGCGTCCCTCGCAGGCAAAAAACAAAACGCTGAACCACACGCTATCATTGATTGCCTCCAACCCGCCCTCCGTCCCCGGCCTCCCCCCTGGCAAGCTTCGACAAAAATGTGAGTCCTCCACTCCCTAGGCCGCGACCAAAGTTAACGACCAAATTCGAAGTATGGGATATTTCAAAAGGAGCGATGCCGCCTGTGGACGACCGGACCCCCTCCCCTTACTACAGAAACGAATTAAACGAATATGATAAAATGTAGTGCTTGCAGCAATACTCATTGTGAGTGTGTACGCGACCCAACCGCCCCCCAGCGTTCCGAGGGCAACATTACATTCCACCCTTTGGTTTGCAGGGGTCAAAGCTTAATACGTCCAAAAAGCAGAGCAACGTGGCAACACACAGACGTACCGGGCGTGTTGGGACAGGCCCCCACCCCCCAAAATCTGGACTAGCCCCATTTCCGTGTGGAAGTCCACGCACGTCACGGCGGGAATATTTCATTCCCTCTCCTCCGAGAGGCTCAAGTTCATTACGACAAAACGCGAAACGAAAACGCCGTTCCAGACGTACCCCACGTGTAAAAACAACTAACCCCTTCCCCCCCCAAAAAAAAACTATGCGTGCCCCACTTTGATGTGGAAACCCACAACCGTAATGGAGGCAATATCTCAATACCCTGCCTTACAGGGTCGATCTTGATTACGGCCAAAGCGCAACAAAAACATAGTAACAAACATGCCCCCCCCTCCCCCATCCGCAATAACTCCCATTGCGACGTGGAAACCCAGAAACATCACGGCGGCAACATCTCATCGCCGTATCTTACAGGGCTAACATATGTCGGTCCGGCAATAGTATTAAGCTCGAGAGGAAAAACATTAATATAAGCTCGATATGGAATTGAGGCCATGCGGTACTGCTATCACAAACCCAAAGAATCGGTAATAATAGTATCTCCACGGAGACAGAACAAAGAAAAAACATCCATTGATCGACTCGGGGATGCTGAAATATCATCCCCTACCTAAGATCTCGGACTTTCGCACATTTTCAAGCAGTGTTCATATCGAGCTTGAATTTATTGTCGAGACTGGCAGTACGATCATGGCGAATAAAAAACATCGTACAGAAACAGACGTGTACCGCGTGTAAAAAACGTACCCCCCCCCCCCAATCCACACAAGCCGCCGCTTTCGTGCGGAAACCCGTGAATGCTACGGCGGCAAGCGAAAGCACTTACTGTGTACAGCTGTACTGTTGGAAAAATACTCCACACGGCTGAAATCTGAAGGACGCAGGGAAAAAACAAGTTTGCACCGTGAATTATTGTCCGCTTGGTCGCGTTTTTCATATTTTAGCCCATATTTTAGCCCACCGCAGCATCCAGTTGAGACAGGTCCTGTGGATAAGGAGGAGGTGTGAGCGAGCGGGGGGGCGGGGCAAAGTGGGACAGGATAAGAAGCGGGGAGAGGGAAACAGGGGCGGGTGCAGCAGGAGGGTGGCGTCCGGGGAAAGGGGAGGGGGGGAGGGGGGTGTACTACGTTGGTGCATGGCCGTAGTCGCATGCTCGCATCCCTACTATGCCGGGACGGAGCACGTCGGGTTTTCACCAACCAGGCAGACATTGCTTGATCCAAGCGCGAGGGGAAGAGGGGGGGGGGGGGGGGGTGCTCATTTGTTGCTTGCCTTGGTCGTTTGACCATTGACCACGCATCTTTCGAGGCGGACCATCGTTCCTACCTCTGATAAATGCACCTCAAACATTTCGGTGTTTATTACGTTTTTTTCCCCTATATACGAACTAATTATACCTATGATAGTCCTTAGGCCGATCTGACACTTCGTTTCTTTTGCGGACTTCTCCCGCCTCTGACCGCCTTTTCGCGGGGTTTCTTCGCTAAGGCGTGCCCCTGCTCCGCCTGCAACGGCCGGCGTCGCGGATCTGCCCGCTTGGCGCCGTAGCGCCTGCGCGAGGCCTCGATGTAGAGATCTACGATGATATCTCCGCAAAATCCTGCTCTGGCAGCGTTTTGGCGCATGGGTTCGCGACAGGGCTAACGTCTGCCTGTATTTTTTCCCGGCGTGTTCTCTCTGGCCTTCAACCCTCGGGGATCGGTGGCTACCCGGCCGGTGCCGCTATTGTGGGAGCCTGCGCGGGCAGCTGCACGCTCTGATCTAGGATATAATTGGAACAACCCTAAAACTGATGCCATCCAGGCTTCGTAGGGAACTACTGCTACATCGTACCAACTGCACGAGTAGGTAGAGGTGCCAGGCATGAATCGTTTTGCCGAGCAATACATAACTACGCACAGCAGCAGCTGGCATATAACACGGAGTAGCCGTGATCGAGTCTTCTTACGGAGCTACGCATGCAGAGACGCAGATGTACAGCAGTCGCGTAGACGTAGCGGAAGCGGTAGATAACTACTGCTATTTCGTACCAGGTAGGAACCACGAGCGGGTACACGTACCAGGGATTAATCATTTTGCTGTGCCATACGTAAGTAAGCAACTATTGGGATGATGACATGTCATCTCCCATAGGTATGCACAGCAGCAGCTGACATACAACGCGTAAAGGAGTAGCTGTGATCGGGCCTCTCCATGGAGCTACGCATGCAGAGGCGAAAATGTACAGCAGTCGTACAGACGCAATCGAAGCGGCTCCGATCCCATACCTGGGGAACATTGTTCCAGGCGTTACATTGTCGGGATTTTCTCTGGGGGAGAGTTCGTTAAAACTTGGTTCTAGTGCGGGTTATGAGGTTTTCACGGAAACTGCTGCTGTGTGGCTTTGATTGAACTCGGCTCACGGATACCCGCTACCACACTAGGCGCAAAGGCCCGGGACCGCGGATAATAATTTTTTGTTTGCTGGTGTTGTAGTCTGGTGGTGGTGGTGGTGTTTTCTGTGGATTGTGTATACACGCAAGCAAGCACACAAGGATCAAGCGGGGGTTCGTTAAACACTTGATTTTAGACTGAGTTTTGGGCTTTTGACGTGCGTATTTCGGGGAAGGTTCGTTATACACTTGATTTTAGGCTGCTTTGTGGCTTTGAATGAACTCGGCCAATCCGCTGCCGCTGGCACGCGCGAGGGCCCGACCACGTTGCTGCGGAGATGTAGCAGCAGCTTCGACGGCACCTTTCTACGGAGCTATACTGCGGGTCATCGCGTCACCGCATACTCCCAGAGCTAGTCGGACCTTCTCTCTTTCCGTTGCATATGTACGCTTTTCGGGCAGTCGGCAAGGAATCGCTAGCATTCTCCCGATTTCACGAGGTAGAGTCAACAGACCACAAGTACGACGACCGCCAAACCTTCCGGCCATAAAACACGGCAGCAGCTATTTGCAGGCAGGTTATATTGCGTTCAGCATCCTGCTCGGCAAGTTCATGGCTGCCCTGCGCGTTGCAAGATCAACACACCCTTTATTGTTTGAGAAATGGACCACCAGCTCTTTTCGGCTCGGCTCTCGATCAATCGGCAACTGAAGGTTTCGAAATAAAACAATGGTGTTCGCAAACGGGGATATAAGCGTTTTCTTTTTAATTGGTTTTCGTTTTTTCTTCCTCTGCTACACCCATGCTACGCCTGAGGCGTAGGACGGAGGCGCGAAAATACAGCAGCAGCGTACGCGCGTCGGGTAGGTAATGAAGATATTATGCGTTTGTATCATTATTCATTACACACAAAAATAGGACCTATCACCAGATGTGAGCAGTCACATACTTTGCGGCGGGTTGGATCTGCGTGTGTAGCAGTATTGTCTGAGATACACACACGTATAATATCACCACGTACGTGTGTATCACGCCACAGCAGCTGTGTTAGTTTATTTTGTTCTCGTTGAGGTGGGCGCCTCTCTCGAAGGTGTGTCGTAGGAGGTGCGGTCGCACCTCTCGCACAGCAGCATATCATACATGATCAATGCGGGTGTCAGGTTTGTGACCAAGCTTCGAGCACACACGTATGTACCAGGTATGTATGTATCTTAGTACGCTCGTTTATATTTTTGAGAACGCTCTGTGTGAGGAGCAGGTAAGCCTATATATACCGATATAAAGGGGTGTCCGGAGTGCGTGTGCTGATGATGTCGCAGGTTTTGAGTGCTTGGAGAAATCCATTATTGCTCACCAACTGACTGCTATTAAGAAAAACACACACAAGAAGTTCATTACATATCTCAGCGTGGAGTGCGGAGCGCGCGCTCTAAATGTCTTCGCATTGGGTTTGAGCCTGATCCTCCTATACTCTTATGGGCAGAACGCGAGTCTGCGACCGGCGGCCTTTGCTCGACTGACTGCAGAAAAATACATATATATCAAACTCTTGCATCATGTCTCATCTCCATCCTTTAGCACACCCTCTCCAACATGTTGTGCATGTATACGCAAGCCTGCGACCGGCGGCCTGCCGGCGAAGCCCCTTGTATTACATTGAAAAAATATGTTCATCTTATTCCCTCCCTGTTTGGCTCAAATTGGGACCGAGGGTAGGGGAGAGGGGGGGAGAGGGGACAAATGCGTATACGCCTGGTATTAACACAAAACACGACTGCTTCACACCCGGCACCGTTTATACCAATCATTCGACGCGCACTCCGATTGTCGCTGCATACATCGGACAAATCACGACCTAGATCATCTAGATTATCTCGATGCTGTTTTTTGGAATGAAAATCGGTGCATGAGCCGTATCGTACAGATCCCAGCCGACAAACACATGCATAAGAACCGTGGCATACAGGTTCCACCCCGCAAACATGATCTAGGCATGGCAGATCATATAGATCAGAAATCTGTATGCCTTCAAAAAGCTAAATCATGATCGAGTGCAACGTGTGGGAATTCTCGAGGCCAGGCTATATCAGTGTGATTCGGGTAATACGTCAAGATGCGGTGACCGTCACTCACTCTTCTGTCTGATGGCTGTTGCCGTCTGCCTGTTATGCTGGAACATTGTTGAATTTTCCGAGCGTGTTTGTCCAAATTTCAGAAAAAGTTTGTTGACGTTCACATTTTATCGACAATCCGCGAACGGACAGTTTTGCTGAACACCTTGGGCAAGGCAAAGACGCGCACGATGATGAGCAATCCGACGGGAACGAAGGGTCGTTTGCTTGAACGACTTCGTCAAGTTTCATTATGTACCCGTCGGATTTTCACATTAATACGACAGCATGTTCGTCGAATTTTCGTGAAATATTTGTTGTATTTTTTCAACATGTTTGTGGAATTTTCTCTTTTGTTGCGTGAATCTTCATCTTTCGGCGACCGTCAAAACTACGAACCTTCTTGCTGAACATCTTGGGCAGGGCCAAGAGGCGCACGACGATGAGCAGCCCGATCACCGAGGGAAAGAAGAGGGCCGTTCGCTTGAACGACTTCAAAGTCCACAGCAGCGCCAGCATGGCGGCCTGAAGAGGGGCGGGGGGAGGGGGGGGGGTGACATTACGACCACGCGAGAAACGTCGGCATTTCGTTACACGCGCTTCAAGCGATACAAGCGTTACAAGACATACGAGCGCTACAAGTATCGGCCAACCAACCGGTCGAGCACTTAAAGCTCACGTACTAATTGAAATATACGTTACGAAACGTTCCGAGCGTTACATGCGTTACGAGCGTCAATAGTTTTGAGTTAACAAACTGAGTGTCCACAAAAGCGCCAGCATGGCCGCCTGATGGGCGGGAGGGAGTGACGATATGACCACGCGAGGAACGTCGTCAGTTCTTCAGAGGCGTTACAAGCGTCATGAAGGTGTCAAGCGGTACTCGCGCACATGTCAAAGTTAAAAGCGTTGTCGAGCCCACTTTTTTCTTCCTATATGTGTTCTCCCCGCGTTGTACTCGGGAGGAGCTGAATATATAAGCTGAATTGATTATCGGCCGTTACGCCACTTCAAAACTGACCATGTGACGGGTAAGCCCGCTACGCTTTGAGGATCAAGTAACACGATCTATCGGGAAGCATTCCGGCCCGTTTGGACGCAAGAGTGTCGTGCTATAAGCTAAGGACTCCACAAAAAAGGAACAAGCTGAGCGCTCTGATTTGAAACATGCCGGGTGCCGAGGTCAACGAGAGCAGGATGGAGTTAGACTCGATGGCAGAGAGAGCGGAGAAAATGCAACATATATCAATATTGGAACTTCAAGCACTGCTGGTAGGGAGATATGATCCCAAAGAAGAAATGAAAGGTTGCCAATCTCCCGATTATCGCACCTTTGGCCAGATTTAGGAGGGTTGGGGTTTAATCGGCAACCTCCAACCGTCCGACATCTGGTCAGAGGTCCGATGATCGGGACATTGGCAAACTTTGATTATTCTGCGGGTTCATGCCTCCTTAAAAGCAATGCTCGAAGTTCGAACATCGACGTATGTTGCAAATTCTCCGCCCTCGGTTCTAACCCGATCCTGCTCTCTTCGAGAGTAGAGTCTATAGCACGAGATCCTCGGCGTCCATAGGTTCGCCAAGCTACGCGAACAATCTTGGCGTCATTCTACAGGAACTGCACTCCTTAGAATTTTTCGGATGCAAGCCTGAGGGGCTGCTTCCTGGTACATGCTAGGACGCCCTCAACAGCCAGCGTGTGTTGCATATCAGGGTCTATCCCCAGGCGCCGCCGCCTGGAGGGGCCGCGCCGGGGTAAAGTAGACGTAACTGGATGGCCTGTCGACAATGACTACGCGGGTACGCTACCTGGTACCTGGCACTGGGTACCTGCGGCACATCTGATAATACAGACCGCTTTTCAAGTCAGTTTTTCGGTGGGATATTTTTCTTTCTTTCTTTCATAGGGCTCGTCAAGTGAGGTGCCTCAGAAAGTCTACATGCATCTCTATCTTACAGCTGGTATTTATTAGTACTATCAGTAGAATGAGTCCTGCTTTTTTGACCTACCCAAATTCGGCATCGCAACGGAGTGAAACGCACGCACATGGAAGCGAAGATGTTGGAGTGTTCCAGAACTGCATGTACGACGCAAGATAACACATTCAATGGGAGGTATTTGAGAGCCAATTTTCTTCAATTTGAGGAGGGCAAAACACAACGAAAACGGCGGCTTAGGAAGGTCTCGCCCAAATATGCCTGACGTTTTCCAATTTGACGAGGGCGAAACACAACGAAAACGGTAGTTTTGGGGAAGTCTCGTTCAAATATTACCGATATCTTCCAAAATCAGGAGGGCAAAACAACAACAAAAATGGAGCTTTGGGAAGGTCTAGCCCAAATATTCCCGATTTTCTCCTATTTGAGGATGGCAAATGACAACGAAAACGGCACCTTTGGGAAGGTCTCGTTCAAATATTGCCGATTTCTCCAAAACCAGGAGCGCAAACACAACGAAAATAGCGGCTTTGGGAAGGTCTCGTCCGTATAATTCCGACATTTTCCAAAACCAGGAGCGCAGACACGACGAAAAAGATGGATTTGGGAAGGTCTTGTCCAACCATTTTCGAACCTCTCCATAACCAGGAGGGCAAGTACAACGGAAATAGTCGTTTTCGGAAGGCCGAGTCCAAATATTTCGAATCTCTCCAAATGCAGGAGGGGAAACACAATAAAAATGGCGGCTTTGGGCCAGTCTTGTCCAAATATTCCCGATATTCTCCCAAACCAGGAGCGCAAATACAACGAAAATGATGGCTTGGGGCAGGTCTCGTACAAACATTTCCGCTCTTCTCCAAAACCAGGACAGCAAACAAACACGAAAAAAAAAAACTTTGGGAAGCCTCCGTGCCAACTTTTCAAGGATGCGAGCCACTCGGCGTTTGTGCTCTCCCCGTTCTCAAGAAGATCAGCCTTAAAATTTCGTTCGAGGGGGTGGGCTAGTGTGTTAACCTGCTTGCTATACGGTATGCCTGTTGGCCATACGAATGGGGAGGGAGCGGAAACGCGTCGCCGTTTTTTAGGCAACTTCCGACAAATTTAGGCATCCTTGGTACGGTAGAGGGGTGAAGGGAGCTGATGCGTCGCCTTTTTTTCATGCTGCTTCCGCCAATTTCCGACACCCCCACCCTGACATGGTACGGCATAAGGGGTAGCACACACCATTTTTCTGGGGGGCCTCGGTTGATCACCTCTATACCTCGACCAACCAACCACCCACTTCGAAAAATACGATATCGTACAGTACACACAATCCCATGGGCTATACGGTATCCAACAAATGCTTTTGGAAGGTACGCATCAGATTTAAACAACTTGGATGCCTCCTCAGCTAGGCTCAGTCAGTGAGAAAACAAAACAGCCGAAGAGTGCAACCCCTATCCCTACCAGCACGGTTCTGCTGTAGCACTTGTCGTTACCTGGACCGCGGTGTACTTGGAGGCTGTCTTGAAGCCGACCTTCTTGATGTCGGAGTCGTTGGGCAGCAGCTGCTGGTCGAAAAGCGTCTCTTTTACTCGGATCAAGAAGCCGTTACCGCTCATCACCTGTTCACGTATCACATTATACGCGTTTTTGGGATTAGTACAAGTATATGGGGTGTCGAATCCAAGACTCCCACATATCGAGGTATCGAACTTCGATATACCTTATTCAAAATTTCAGTAGATTGAAACATCCGAATTTTGATATATGGCGGTCGAAAAGCGTCTCCTTGGATCGGGCCAAGAAGTCATCACCGCTCATCACCTGTTCACATATCGTACACGTTTTTGCATTATTATTTGGGGCATTGTATCGAAAACTCCGATATAGTGACGTATCGAACTTCGATAAATCGTGCTCAACAACTCAATAAACTGAAACATCAAACTTTGATATATGGCGGTCGAAACGCGTCTGCTTTATTCGGACCAAGCGGCCATTGCCGCTCATCACCTGCTCACGTACAGTTCGCTTGTTCATTAGTGTTAACTATAGTGTTGGGTATCGTATTGAAACATTCGTAATATCAATATCGAAGTCACCCATCTTCTCCAGTTAAAAGAGATGTCCGAAGCCACAGTCATGGGACTTTCCCGAGCCTAAGCAGCAGAGCCCCCCATTCCCACAGGGGACGGATCAACCGCACCCCCCTCACACACAAGACACCTGAAACATAACTCCGAGACTGGGGATGGATCAACCACATTCCCTCCCCACACAAAGCAAACGCCTCGAAACATAACAACAAAAGGTCATTTTCTGCAGGTACAACAAGATGCCCGACACCATAGCCATGGGAATTTTCCCGAGCAAGAGCCCGAGAGTACCCCCACACCCAATTCCCAAATGGGATAGATAAACCGCACCACCCTCACAAACACAAAAAACTTGATAACACACGTTCCAGACAGGGGATGGATCAACCACATCCCCTCCAAAACACCAAACACGCCCCAATCACGAAAAATTATTCGCATTTGTCCCCAGGCATAAATCCGTGCTAGACACCACAGACATGAGAATCTCCGCCCCGTCATCCCTACAGGGGGGGGAACAACGCCCACCCCAACAAAAAAACGCCCTAAAAAAACGCCTGACAAAAAACAAACCCACCTTCCTGCCGAGGTACAAGAATATGCCCGACACCACAGCCATTGGGATTTTCCCTAGCTGGGGCAAGAGAGCTAGGCTGCCCAGCACCAAAGCGTGGACGCAAAAGCCTGTGGCTCTGGTCTCAAAAATAGACTCTATTTCCTCAGACCTTCCCCCGGCTGCCGGAGAGTCGGTCTTGAAAGTGGCCATCTGCCTCACGTGGTTAAGGCTCTGCAACGGATGAAAAAAAAAAATGGCCGGAGCGGCGGGGGGGCGTAGGGAGGCAGAATCAAACGGGGGAGGCGGGTGGGTGGGGAGGGAGGGGGGTGGGAACCAAACCAACCGAACCGAACCGAACCGAACCGAACCGAACCGAACCGAACCGAACCGAACCGAACCGAACCGAACCGAACCGAACCGAACCCAAACCCAGCCTAACCCAACGAAAAGAAACGAAACGAAACCAGCTGAAAGCCAACTACAGTAAAACCAAACCAAATGCAATCGAACCCGGTTGAGCTGCCGCGTGCTCTCAGTAGACGGCTGGAAATACAGCGCTTGTCGTATTCTTTGGCATCAATCACACGTCCTGCAAGGGACAACAGCGTGTTATCCCACGTAAAACGACACATTCCCGCCGCGCACGCGCCTGCACCGTAACCGAAAGCTTCCTTATTTCCTTACGTAATTTCCACAAAAAGCCACCCCATACAACGGAAAGCCAAACAAATCCCTTCATAAAGAGACGGTTCCACCACCCACTTCCTTACATACCTCCCAAATAACGACATCCCATAAAAGAACATCCCATCAAGGGTCGTTCCTAACAAACGCAAAAATGTCAGGATTCTTGTCAGGATTCCTGACATTTTGAAATTATGAAATGTCACGCTTTCAAAAGAAGAAACACGTTTTTTTGGTCAGGAATCCTGACACCAATATTTATGGAAAATGTCAAAATGATTCAAAGCCCGGATTCCTGACAAATATCACGACTCGTGAAAATGTCACGTTTTTTTTGCAGGATTCCAAACATTTTTTGTATCCGTTAGGAACGGCCCTAAATCCTGTCATTCAAGGTCCGTCCCGCCGCGCACGCACTTGCACCGTTGCCGTGCATTTCCTTACGAACGTCCCACAAAACGCCATCCCACACGACGGGAAAACCTCACAAGTCCCTTCTAAACGACGCGGTCCCGCCGCTTCTTCCTTACGTACGTCCCACAAAAACGCCACCCAACATATCGGAATACCGTCATAAATCCCTTCTAAACGACACGATGCGTCCACCTGCATCGTAGCCGCGCACTGCCTGACGTACGTCCCACAAAACGCCATCCCATATAAAGGAAAACCTAACAAATCCCTTCAGTAAACGACAGTCCCGCCGCGCGTGCTCCTGCGCCGTAGAGCTATGCCGCGGAATATGGATACATGCACATTATATTCCCTTCCATACGGCACTGTCCCGCTGAGCACATACCTGAACCGTAGCGGCACACTGCCATGGCAGCCCGACGATCGAGAGCAGCGCAGTGATCAAGCCGAGCACCAGCATGTCCTGGTGGTACGCGGGGCCCTTGACCATCTTGTGCCGGGGGGAGTTCACCACCCTGGAAGATATGTTTTGGTCTAAGAAAAAAAGGGACTGTCGGGGAGGGAAGGGGGTTGAGAGAGACGACAGACATGCAGAAAGAAGAATAAGGGAATGTTTGGGAGAGACCCAGACATCAATCAGGGGGGGTAGATAAGAAGGGGGCATAGAAGCCCAGCATATGTTCAGTGCGTGTTGCTGTACCGTACTGTTTGTCCTGCGACACTACTCGATTCCGATCGAACGAAAACGAAAAAAAGACTTTACGTCGAAGCCTGTCGCAATGTTTTTTCATAAAAAAAGCAACTGTTGGATGACAAACGGGAAAAAAAAAAGATATTGACCGAGGGACGTCGTTGCGAGGCTTACCGTGAGCAGCATGGCTGGAAGAGCGCAGGCCATCCGAACCTTGGGGCCCACAGCAAACAATGGCACGAGCCATGACCGGCCTTTGCACAGCATGAAGGACGAGGGAACCTTTTCGCAGCCGAAGACAGAAACGAAAAACACAAAACAAAAAGCAAACACACAAAACAAAAACAAAAAACATGTTGCTGTAAACACATGAAAGTATCATACGCAGCTTGCGAATACAGTGGGGGTACTCGATTCAAGAGCCGATTGGAACAACTCAGTGTGATCGCGCTTATCTCCGTGCGGCGCTGATCTCATACCTGATCTAATACCATGTGGAATTGGGTACCATGTACGGGTATAATCTAGGTGTTAGTGCAGGCGTCACAAGACGGGTCAAGCTGATTTGACCGCTCTTAACCCCTTTAGAGCGCCAAAACGCCTCCTTACACTAATTCAAGTATTTCCCCCAAAAACGGGTTTCCAGTTGAAGGGGCGTTCTATTTTATAACGGACGCTCTTACATCGGGTACCCTACTGCATGAGGTTCGACGAATTTGTCGACATGTCACTGCAATATTCGCGTACCTTAAGTACGCACATCGTATACGGTACATATCTAGACGCGTGCTGCGATAGAAGCAGCACTTTTTGGCTGAAACGTTTTCTGAGCGACGGGGATCATTAAGCCCAAATCGTTGGAGCTGTGAGTCGGCAGGGTTTCACAACTGAAAACTAATCGGTAGACACCGTTAGCCAACTACTTGACTTTAGTCCGTAAGTCGGCTGGCGAAACCAGCCGGTGGTCAGCCGACTTGCCAACTTGAGTCAGGAGAGCGAAGCAAGCCAAAAATCGGCCCACAACCCCGCCCCGCCGAAAAACAGACAAACGCACTCCGCATTAAACAGCACTTCCTGCGAGTATGGAAACCCAATAAGTGCGATGGTCGGGACCTCCGGAAACCGACCAACTATTAGTCCGCCTAATAACTAGTCGGTGACGTATGTCTTGCCGATCCACAGCTCTACCGAACGAGGTTTGGGCTGGGGTATAGAGTAGTTTATCAAGGAAAAAGCCCCACGAAAAAAAGATCCATACCGTAGCACGCGTTCTATATACTACATCATAGTATACAGATCCACAAAATGATCTACTCAAACTACACATCCACCAGGTAATACAGTGTTTTTTGGCGCGCGGATGTACGTCTTGCGTCAGCTGTGATATTTGCGGGTACCGTTGTTAGTTTGTCTTACTTATTTTTATCCTGCGGTATTCTTCCACTTCAGAGCGACTGGAGCCTGTCCTGTGACCAGGGCTTTGGCTATGCGGGTTAATTGTGAGCAAAACCAGCACCACAATGACAACAACACCAACGCCAACACCACACCACCAACATGCCTACAATGCGACACATACACACGAAGAATACTGGTATCGCACAGTGAAGTCCGCGCATATATGTACGATATGTATCAAGTGTATACGCATGCATGACACAAAAACAGCAGAACGCCCTACAAACTCTCACGTCCAGGAAGCTGAGTAGCCCCTTGTAAGCGGGCAAAGCGCAAAAGCAGGACATGGCCACGATCACCACCAGAGGCCCGAAGTCCGACAAAAACTCGCGGAACTATTTGGGGGGGAAACGGAAACCACGAAAGGAGGCCAGGCCAGATGGGGGGCAGCACCGAGGGGGAAGGAGGGCAGGCGCGGGGGGGGTAGCGGGAGACAAACAATAAGAAAGGGGGAAGGGGGTGGGGGTAAGGGGCCAGGGTTGAAGCAAAGTGGATGGTGGTGGGCTATACATGCAGAGAGCATCGCCGCTGGTATAAACGAGGCCGCTTGGTAAATATAGGAGAGAGCAACGCACAACGAAAACACAAACAGAACAAAAAAATACACACAGAAATCAGAGAATCAAACTGACATTACGTTATAAATCGAATAGAAAAAAACAAAACAAAGCAAAGCAAACAAAAACTCCACACAAAAACCACACAAATCACAATAAAAGGTTCTCCGCGCGGCTTACCCCCGGGTTGAAGAGCCTCGAGCTGAGCGCTCCGGAGGTCTTGCGGCAACCAACGTACGTGGCTACGGCGATGTTCAGGCTCATCAGGGCCCCCGCCTGGCTGTAGCCCGCTACCGCCGGGCTGAAGTTCCTCAACAGCGACCTGACAGCCTGCAAGCGTAGGTAAGGTTCCGAGCACGCAAACAAGCATCAGAACAAAACAAGGAAAAGTACATAATTATGGCAAAGATATTTCTTGCCAGTTTTTATTTTTTATTTTGTGTTTTTGAGTACGGAGTAATGGTCCACACTAGAGTAGTACGCCACCAAGCGCTGCAAACAAATCTTTGTGGTGCGGGGTGATGATTCCAGAGTGTCAGCCTACTCGCCAAAACGTTTTCACGCGTCATTCCTGAAAATGATTGGTTAATTGCAAGTTTTTTAGACTTTCATGAGAGCCCCCCTCCCCTCCGCCTGGCTGTACCCCGCCACGGCCTGGATGAAGTTTCGAAGCAGCGTTTGGACAGCCTGCGCTTGATGGTGTATTCGGCCACGAAAAAACAGCTGCCAAAGGACGGCACAAGCAGAAACATCTTAACAGAAACATTTTTGTATTTACCCCCTTCAGAGCCCCGAAACGCCAATCTCCACTAATCCCAACTATGAAAATACGTGGAAGTGTGGTGAGCTAAAGCTCTATTTTTCCCCATCCGCCAAAGGATGAAAAAAGAAAAAAAATCCAACTGAAAATGTAGTCGTGACTATTAGTTCCGAGCGTTTATCCCCTATAACCCTAGGGGTATATCACGCCAAAAACTCGGGGCAACTACGGTCGCTGCAGCTCTCACTGCCCTCAAAACACGCACTAATATTATCATTACCCCAACCCGTCTCATCCCTAGCCCCAACTCAAAGACGAAACACAACGCCTGGGATGGCTCCTAAACGACCCCGTAGTCGTGATTATCAGCTCCAACTAAATGGTGAAACAAAAACAGGTTTCGTAGGTATGTAGAGGGGTTAAGCGCAAGACAAGAAAATAAAGAGGTCAAAATTAAGGGCCAACTTCAAACTAAGGAAAGACAGAACAGGACCAGACCAGGGCAAAAAAAAAACCAGCATCGTACATATTTTTCAGCGAAAGACAAGACAAAAACACTATTTAACATTGACAGGCTTCCGCGCCATTTATACTGTTGTGAGGTTAGTATTTTAGAATAGCGTTATCTCCCCATACACCTCGCGGCCAGTCCGTGTATTCCACCCCCCACACCCTATAACACCTCAGACCCGACACCTAATGTTACCTTAGACCCCACACCTAATGTTACCCCACGAAGTAGACCCATTTGACCTACCTGGTAATGCTACACTGCAAGTAACCCGACTTGCATTAGTTTTCCTTTGTATACGAAGTATGCTGCATATCCCAATATCACATACATGCAACATAAACATATATTCTGCTACCCGCAAAAAGAATGGTCTCCCAATCGTGGATAGAGTTCTAATCGGGCTCTAAAGGGTTGTATTCGATGGTCCAAACAATCGTGTCCCTGGCTGACCTCGAAGATGCATTTGACGGGGAAGAGCGCGTCGAAAACGTCATCAGTGCACTGGGTAGCGAAATCCGATATGGTTCGAAGCCCCAAATGAAGAACAGCGACACCACCAACAACGACGTCAAACTCACAACAGCAACATCACCAACATCAACAACAACAACCACCACAACCACAACAACGAAACAAACCCAAAATGGCGCTTTTTTGCTATTTGTACGGCGAAATAAATAACGGGTCTTAAGGAGAAGGGCATAACGAAATGGCATTTGCAAGAATGTGACCCTGAATGACCTCGTAGATGAAGTTGACGGAGAGGAGCGCATTGAAGACGTCATCTGTGAACTGGGTAGCAAACTCGATCAGGTTCGAAGCCCCGATAACGGACAGCGTCACCAAAAACGCCGATGTCCAGAGTCCCACCCACGCATACACGGGGAGGAACGGGAGACCTGCCACAGACGTGAAGCTGTAAGAAGTGAACCAATAGCGCGAGGCGTGGGGAGGGGCGGGGGGAGATACTTGATATAATTAATGGGGCAGATACGCGACCGCATTGGGTCCGACGAGAGGGGGCAGGGGGGTTGGAAGGGTTGCGAGAAAAAAAACAACCATCACCGAATATATGGCAGACGATTGGCGTTAGGCGAAGGCAGAAACATAGGAAACGCGTCTGAGGAAGGCGAAGCGGTAAAGCTCACGGAAGCGGGGAATCTCGTACGTAAAGTTTCTTGAAAACTTTCCCCTCCCCTCCCCGCCCCTTCCGCCCCTACTCCCTCTCCTGACCCCTCCCCCCCCCCTCCGCCCGCCCGTCCTTTTTTTTTCACAACACACAGATTCACACAGATCCATGTCCGCGGCGGGTCTCCCCTCCCCCCCAAGGCACCCCCACCTGTACAAGGACGTCATGAAGGCGAGGGTAAGGCCCGTGGGTCCGATGAACGTCATCGGCTGCCCCCCGAAAGCCGCGTACGCCATTCCGCCCACGCCGCACGAGATAACGTACTCGATGACACCCAGGGTGCCCTGCGTCACCTGGATATCCGCAAAAAAAAAAGGCGTGTTTATTACGAGGTACGGAAAAGGGGGGAAGGGGTTATACTCACTTAATGCAAAGAGCCTCGCATTCCTACAACGCCGGGACGGAACAAGTCGAGTTTTCACCGATCAAAGCGACTCGCCGAACACCTCAAGGAGGTGCATCCCGCAAAAAAAGCCCCTGTGAGGCGGGGACTTCCGCCTCTTTTCCGCACCTTTTGCGGGGGGGGGGGGGGGGGGGGGTCAGAGGCATACAGTACGCGACACTCTGGTACCACGTAACCCTTCGACTGCCGCAAAAAAATGCCACTGTATCACTATATACCCTATAAATAGTTCCATGTATTCAAAGTGTTGTCCCAAAAAAATACAGGTGTAATTCCCATAATGTTAAGAAACTCGTATCTCCTAGCTGGGGCCAGGTTTCAAGTTCTTGTGTAAGCTGGCTGGGTGCGCTCTCCTACAAAAGTTCCAGCAAAACAAAAAGGTATTACCCCGTACTTGGTATAATTGTTTTGTGTCAAAGCCGAGCCAAAAAATCTTGAGTTCCCAGCTTCTCAAGAGCCGTCACGCACTAGTATTTCGGGAACGACCAACCGGAGGGGAGTTGGACGGCGTGATGCCGGAAAAGGCGTTCCCAGGACCAGTGGGCAAGGTGATAGCGGCGCAAATCGACCCCCCCCCCTCTCCGCGCGCGCCTTTTTGTCCTCCGCTTTTGTCCTTGACTTCCCTATCGACTCCTTTGGAACTTGAGAGGGGGAAAGATACCAAAATACGACGTTTAAGCATCGACCATTCGAAGCAACGTAAGCGTTTTTCTTTGGATATTGGTGACACATTTCGTATCCTAACCGCAACATGAACAGTACAACAACGAAAACAAGATGCACGACATACATAATGATCCCATTTGAATTGTTGCGCAGTGAACAGAGATGGTGGACAACATCGCACTTGCCATGTTTTTGGTCGCTGTACTCCCCGAGTCCCAAAAGGGTTCAAGCAGTCGCAAAAAATCAGCGAGCGACCGCGACCGCGCCCTCGTCGCGCGCGTGATCGTACGAACCTGAGTAGCGATACCCCCGAATGCCACGGCTGGGAGGAGACACGCGAAGTAGAGGAACATGATCGCGGGAAGGGACTTGCGGTTCACACCATCGGTCCAATCAGACTTGTACACCTTAGACCTGGCCGCCGGGGGTTTCACGCGAAAAGGAAACAACAGAGCGGCGCAATTGATTCAAGATGAATCCAACCAGACTTGTACACCTTCGCTCTGGAAAACGGGGAGAGTGTCGCGCGAGCTTCACGGCGAAACGGAACGGCAGAGAGGCGCAATTGATCGAAGAGGGCTCCGACTTGTTGCCGGGTGGGAACTGGACCCGACACTATGACACCCATTAATTTCACCATAACACCAAAATCCTTTAGAGCTCCGCAAACACTGGCACCATCGGTTACACTAGTGTAATTACCACGGACAGCAACACTAAAATGACGGGAGAACCGAAAGGAATTCGTCGACGGCCTGCAAAATGGCCGCACCCTGTTGTTACAAGGACCAGTAAGGAAAATACGATACGAAGGAGATCATGGTTTTGACCCCTCGGCTGACCGCCCTCCACACACAAAAAGTAGCATAATAAAGCCAGACCAGACTTAAGCAAGCAAGACCAAAAGACCGGTCTCAAAGCACACAAAAAGTACGCGACAGCACATAATCATTCATCCGTTTAAGGCTTTCAGGCCCGAGTTTTGAACGAAAATAGGAATATGGCCTCTTTTGTACTGGAAATAGTGTTAGACACACTCTGCCTCTTGAGAACATGGGAATTCCAGCCTGGCCAGAAACAAGATAAACATATATAAAATCATTCCTTGGTGTCATGGACTTTGGTCCGGAGTTTTTTGTCTCGGCCTAAGTATGCGATTCGCGGAACTGGAATTCTCGGTCGAATATGGCTTGGTTCGAGCGCCGCCTTCGGGGGGCGGCTCCAACGCCCCTCGCCCTGCCGTGTCCGTTCCGCACATCGACGTGAACGCGGACGGGCGCCGAGCGAGACGAGCGAGTGTCGAGGAGGAATTTTGGAAAAATTGTTGAATCTTAATGGCTGCAACGCCTGAATGATTTACAAAATTGGCATCATTTCCAAACGGTACGTGATTATGTTTGGAATTTTGCGTACCGGGTGAGAACAGCAGTATGTACGGCGAGCATGAACGCCAACTGACGGCATTGATTGGCAAACACACAACATCAGGTGCAAGCAGCAGCAGTAGCCGAAGGGCAAAACTTCTAGCACATACTGCAGCAACTAGTAGCAACCAGAACCACAGCAGATAGCTCAAAGTGCAGCACGAGTGCAGTTGGCAAGTTTAGTCGTACACGCATCACTCTGTCCAATAGCCTATATATAACAGCATCTCAAGCAGGTAGAAGAGCCGTCTCTTCGGCCTTTGGCCTTGGCTTTAGCACGGCCGCTGACACTCCAGGCAGCCTCTGCTGTAGGCATGAACGAGTGCGGTTGATTCGCAGCGAACTATCCCGCTGTGCTCGCCTCTATGTGGCCATTGTCCATGCCATTTCATGTCACCTCCCTTCTGTTTTGAGCTCGTCGTCGTGCCGTCGAGGTACGAGGAAACCCGTACGTACTGGGTGAGAACAGCAGTATGTACGACGAGCATGAACGCCAACTGACAACATTGGCAGACACACAACATCAGGTGCAGCAGCAGTAGCCGAAGGGCGAAACTTCTAGCACATACAGCAGCAACTAGTAGCAACCAGAACCACAGCAGATAGCTCAAAGTGCAGTACGAGTGCCGTTGGCAAGTTTAGTCGTACACGCATCACTCTGTCCAATATATAACAACCGTGTTATGTTCATATTGATGGAGAAAAAAATACCAGGTCGTATTACATTTATTTCCTGTAAGAATGATACGTCGTACGAGCGGACGTTCTGAT
Source organism: Undaria pinnatifida (assembly GCA_012845835.1). Classification (NCBI taxonomy): domain Eukaryota; class Phaeophyceae; order Laminariales; family Alariaceae; genus Undaria; species Undaria pinnatifida. The sequence continues at coordinate 9,936,813 of JABAKD010000004.1, forward strand.
TCTGGTGCCGTGAGACCATCGAGCACACCGCATGTTTTACCCAAACAAGAGCCAACAAGAGGCAGCGCACAGGGGCCCCCAACACAGAGACACGTGACAACCACGGCCAGCTGTCGGTCGCGTAATTGTCCGGTGGTCCGTGCTTCCGTGGGTGTATCGGAAGTCGTTCGTAGTACTGCTGTAGATCGTCGAAAAACCACGTGGCATCAGACGTATTTAAGCCTTGAGGTTAGGTCTTAAGTACTTCCAACTGGAAGAGCAAGGCCATTCGATATTTCGACCTAACGCATGAAAAAAAAAACACATGTCTAAAACTCGAAATAGTGGTCTCTTTCAGTACGCATAAAAAAGAAAGCCGAGGTAAGATCAAACTACTTGAAAATAGACTATGATATTTCTGCACTACTCCAGACGCAGATGGCAAGACGAGGATTTATGTCATCAGTCAGCACATGAGTGGGTGGAAACTTCGAGAAAGACCCTCCCCTGCCCATGCTACTGTGCGAGCTTGAACAAACGGCCAAAACAAATAACTGGTGCCTGGCAAAAACATTGAGTGCTTCGTACTCCATACTCGCTTCATATGTAGGATACCTCGCAGGCGTCTGCCGCCTTCGGTGTGCCTCAGTGTGGCAGTCAGTACAGCAGCACAGCAGGACTGGCCCTCAACCCGGATCAAATTTCCACCCTCGAAATGTAGGCATTCGCGGGAAAGAGGCAACAGGGTTGTAAACTGCAGCAGCTCCGGCCATGCGCTACGTCGGGAACAAAAAAAAATGTGTCATCGAAAAATTAAAGCCTCAGGACGAGAGAGCAGGAGCGCGAGCGCGCGACGAACTATGTCAGAGTCCCAGCTCTCTGACCGCAGAGAATGCCAGGGTAGGAGGAGTCTCGCGGGCGTTTTCCACCGGCTAGTTGTGCTGTAGTTGGGTTGGCTGTTGGGGTGCTGGTTGTCTGTGTGTTGTGCTGTGTTGTTTTTGTTTTGTGGTGTGTTGTGTTGTGTGTGTGCGCTCGATCCTCGTGAATGAACAAGGGCTCCTTTTCAAGTTATAGTTCGTAGAGGCATGCAGCTCCACGAGAGTGGGACGCCTCTGACCACCGCCAACGTTCCTGATCTGATGGTGTTGTACACGCAGGTTGATTAACCCGGGTTGGGGATACACCAAGCGGCTTGCTAGGTTGAACGTTGCAATTACTGCGTGGGTGTTGTGCTGTGCTGCTGCTGCAGAGTGTCTGCCGTTGCCTCGAGCTTTTGTCGTCTGAAATGCTGTTGTTTGCTGGAAAATACTCGGAAAATTGCTTCAAATATGCACTTGGGCCGAAATCTGCCCGTGTGCATATTTTGGGAAAATTCACATCTCACCGTGGTCTGCCGTGGTCGTTAGGTCGATAAAATAGACCTATTTTCTAGACAATTTGAAACACGATAGGGCTTAATTTGGTTTAGAGCCAAAAATATAGGCATATCGTCAGGCTTAAATACGTCTATCGTGCTGGTGGCAAGACTCGCCAGTAGACCCCCCAAAATGTATTTACCTTTTCTTTTTCTTGGCCCCATGCACCCATTTATTTCCTTTCCTTTCTCTTCTTTGTTTGTTTCTTTTTTCCAATTGACTTGCGTCTGTTGTGCGCATGCGTAGTGATAGATACCACGTGTAATATATACGTGGTAGTCTTTCTTGGTTGGCAAGCGGTATAGTCGGTTTTCCAAGGCGCGAGTAATGAGACGTATGCACCGGTATGGACCTGGCACATCGTAGACTGACTCCCGATTTCACTTTTATATGTTTTTGGTGGAGGCATGAATTAATTGCGTCGTCATCAGCTGTGATTTATGCGTGTACCACCTTTGGTTTGTGTTTTTCCCCTAGGGTATTCCTCAGCTCCAGAGTGACTGGAGCCTGTCCTGTGACCACGGACTTGATTATGCGAGTTAATGTGAGAACGACAACAACAACAACAACTGAAATATTGCCTGTTTCTTGACCTTTCAGCTGCTTCCTGCAAACTTGGTTTTTCTGCCAAGACGATTTTGAACTTTTTCGCGATTTTTTCTTCTTTTTTGTCTAGTAAGTTGAACTTCTTACCGCCGCTAATTGCCGCCTGACAGCTGTGCATTAGTCGCGGAACGGTCCAGCTTTGGCTTTTCTTTGATTCGCACCATTTGTTTTGTACTTGACGAAGCTTCAGCGGCTGAGATCTGGGCTTGGCTCATCAGCTCGACACCGCCCAGCACCCCATCGCAGCGCTGTAGCTTACAGCAACGAAGCGCCGTGCAGTGCCCTGCGATGCCCTGCGGCTCAGCTCAGCAGCGCACCGCTAGCTCAGCAGAGCGACGCGCTATGCTTTGCCGTGCTCTGCCATCGCGGTCGTTCGTTATTCATGATATCTAAAACTCCGCGTTCGCTGATATTTAGGTATTTGGCGCTTTATTCTATACATATCGCGTCAACCATCGTAATATCATACACTCAATATGGGGGAGGGAATGTAATCTCTATGCAAAGATCCTGTTTTTTTTTAATCATTTGTCAGCCGGCCGCCCCGGTGGTCGATTAATAATAGTGGTTTTACCCTCGAACACTACTAACGTTTGGTTGTCCTTGAGTTCGACACCCACCACGATGAGATTTGACTTTATTTGCAAAAATGCAAAAAAAAAAAACAGGCATCAATCAACTGCTGAGAGCGCCTAGCAGCGTGGGTTGGTTCGACGCGAGTCGACGAGGGAAGAAAATAAATGCTGGATTCTCCTGGCGGTAAAAATGAAAGCACGTGCCGAAGTGGGGAGGGAGGAGGAGGGCCCGCTATTGACCCCGGATCTGAGTTACTACTGGGAGGGAGCGCGAGAGTGGTGCGGGGATAATAAATGGGATGAAGAAAAAAATGTTGCAAAGGTATATTATTATTACTACCAGTAAATAATATGTCAGTCTCTAGGAAATACGCACGGCACTATCAGCAGTCGTCATGGTAGAGACACTCCGGATATTATGCATAGAGAGGACGCGTCCAATTTCGACAACGTGAAAGCCCCCACGAAGAAAAGACAGCAGACACACATATCCCGCCTTCCCGAGAAAAACAGAGAAGAAGCGCTACGCCAACCTCCCGTACGAGCAAAGCCACCCCCGCACCAATCTTAGACAACGCCGCCTCAACACGAGATCGCCCTCCTCTTCTACGTTTTCCTCCTCGCCCGCTACCACGCAGACCAATCAATGCGACAGCCTTCACGTAACAAACAAAGCAATCTTCTTCCAAAACCTCGCCGGCTGACATGTCCTCATGTCGACGTTTGATGCAAACCGACTTTGCATCCTGTCGACTTCGAACCTCCATTGCCACGGGGACAGCAGTGCAGTCTCTTCATTAATGCCAAGGCCTCTTTTGTTTCGCCTAGAGGCGACGCAGGTTCTCAATAATACTCTTTTCGGTATTTTTGTTTGATAGACGCCAACTTTTACTTGACGGCGCATTTAATAGTTTGTTTCGCCTATCCTTGCCTTCTTTATTGTATAATATTACGTTTTTTCTTTTGTCAAAGCATGACTTTCAGAATCCCATGTATGTTCGTATGAAACTCTTGGCATTACTTCAAAGTTCAATGCATGCCAAATCGGACAGCTACACCTTAAGTGGTCGAAGTGCTGCCCTGCCCTACCCAAAGCATGGGCGCCGGCGAGTGCCGGCGCCCATGCGGAGCCCTTGTATTTCATAAAATTATTCTAAGGACGTCAGCTGTGAGTTCGACGAATTTAGGGTCGATACTCATCTTTGCAAGCTGCGTTGTTGGTATTTGTAATTTACTATGTGGGTGAGTTGTTTCACTTAATGGGAGGGGTCCTACCGTATTATTTGGTTTTTTACATTTTTGTACATGGAGTATTTAATATATATATACATATATTCTATATATATTTTTTTTTTCTCCACTGTGATGGTTGGTGTTCGTACCTTTGCTCTAGGTGGGAATTTTGAGCTAGAAACAAGAGATTCTTAACTTTAACTGGCTGTCGCATACCAGGTACTGTATTGGCCAGAGTTTGGTTTCGAGCACAAGTCGAGCCGTCTTTTCTTAATTCTCGATTTCCTAATCCTACAACTAGTGTGTTTGCTGAACAAGCAATGATGAATACACGGCACACATATGCTACGCTACAGGCTGATTCAAGGAAGAAAAAAAAATCTTCCCCCACGAATACCGCTCGCAATATCTAGTCAAAGAATGAATATTCGGTATCATAGTGACCCCCATCATCAGTGGAAGAGGGTGACATGGCCTTGTTTTATTGTTACCGGCCTCGGGCTGTCTCTAGGAGCGAAACTCGCATCGCCCAATGACAGGCCTTGAATTTCTTCAATGCTACTCAGGATTTTCCCCAGCGGAGGCAAACAAAAAAAGTTAAACCGCATTTTGCACGATCCGGTTGGACGTACTCCAAGGCATGTTTGAAGAACTTTTCGCGCAAAAAATCGAAGATCTGACCTGCCTGCGTTGAACATTAAGCAGAATCTAGCGAAAAAACTGGATCCTACATTAGTATGAAGTAATTTGAAGGAAATGACGTATCTTACTCACTTTTTCGCACAAAACTTCAAATGTCCACGCCGTTTTTGAGAGACAAGACTCGGAAATTTTGCACACGTGTTCTTCAGCCCATCCCGAGTTCTGACCCACGGTTTTCTTTTTCCTTTTTTTTTTTCGCCAAAAAAAATGGTCTGAGGTGGTCCACATTTTCCGAAAAATCTCAACTGACGAAAAATCAGTCTAGAAAAAAAAACACATCGCGTGAGGTCTTCGAAAGGGCATGTAGAGGACGTGAGCAAAATTTCACGGTCTGAACCGGAGAAACGGCGTGGACATTCGCCGGGGGAAAACTTGTTTTTTCAACGTGAACCAGCCTGTAAGGCAATTACTTCTTAGCCCAATTACGCTGATCGATGCGGCTCTTCGGCTCAGGAACCACCCAACATCGTGTTATCCCTTGATAAAATAAAGTATAGCAACCAAGAAAATAAAGTATAGCAACCAAGAAAACGACGATTACATTTTCAAGTGTCAGCCAGTAGCGTGAGCGCGTAGCAGTACGAGTAGGATCATGCTGCCTACGCCCGTCCCGTGCGAGTCTTTGTGTTGTTATCGTTCGGACATCATTGTTATCATCGTGGCCGATGCCGAAATCGTCATTTTTTCGCCGTCAATTTCTCTTCTTTGGAATCTGTCTCAAAGGGGTCTGTGTTTCGTTAGAAACTCAATTGTATACCTACCTAGGCGACGGGATTGCTTATCGGGTTAACCCCTTGAGAGTCCCAAACCCGTCCGTATACTAATTCCAAGTAAATTGTCCCCCAAAACGAGTTTCCAGTTACAAAGGCGTTAAGCGTTTTGTTTTCTCACAAGTTAGTTTTTTGGGTGGAGATGTAGAGCTCCTCAAGCGAATATACCACCTCAGACAACAAGGGCGCACACATTCATCCCCTCACCGACGCTCAACGTCAGCCGCAAGGTCCCCTCCGATCCTCCATTTCGCGCCCTCATCTTCCTTCTTCCCCCCCGCGTCTACAACAGCGGCCACCACCGCCCCGTTCACCGCCCCCACCACATCACCTCCCACGGCCACATCCTCCGCTCCCACTTCCCCCTCCGCGCCTCCCACGCTAGCCAGGCCCGCGGTCGAACCGAAAGCCTCAACCGATTCACGCGTCGCCGACAGCAGCCCACCATCCCCACCACCATTGCCACCGTAGGCAGCATCGACCCCCCACGCCCGTGCAGAACGTCCCGACACCCCACCACCGTTACTATCGCCCTTACTCCACTCCCCCCTCCGCCACGACAGGCGCGTCATGGACCCACCATCCCCCCCATCAGCCACCGTCGCGCGCATGGGCTCACCCGCACGAACCCCTGCTGCGCCCGCAGCCGCCGCCGCTGCTGTTACAGCGGCAGCTGCATCAGCGGGGGCTGCGGATAAACTTTTCCCCACACCAAAAAAAGAGGCATCACCACGGCGCTCACGTCGGGAACGTAAAAATACACCTCCAACTGCCGACCGCAGTAACCCCCCCCGGCGCCCGCCAACAGACATGGAAGGCGTGTTCGCGCGGGATACTTGATTGTGGTCGAAGCAGCCCCTGTGGCTGTGGAGGCGGGAGGAGGCGGCGGTCGAGGAGGGGACTGGGAGCCGAATCGAGCGGGAGGTGCGCTGGGGCACGGCGGCTCGGCGCGGCAACGATGTTCTTAGAGAGGGGGCGAACGCCAGCGCTGAGGAGGGGGGGGGGGCGGGGGCAGAGGGGGCAGGGTCGGGAGGGATAGGCGATTAGATAATGTCGTTGTACGTATCCAAATGGAAAACGAGTATTCCTATACGTGCCTGGTATGTTGACTAATCTGTTATCTTGTTTGGGCCGGTGGGTGTTACTTGCCGGGTTACTTGTGCGGTGGCTAATTGTTTTTTCTGCAGTTTTTACAAGGATGTTTTTGTCCCCCTTTTGAACTTGAGACACTCCCCGGGACTTCAAGCCAACCACATCCACTCGGGGAACCTTGTATAAACACTGTGAATGTACTTCGAAGTATACAAGGTGTAACACCAATGTACAACACCAGCAACTGCTGCAGAGTAGTCAACACATGTCAGCAGTATGTTTATACGAGTACCCGTAAAAGTCTCCTGAAATACACGAAGCATTTAAAAATATTGTAGAAAACAAAACGACGAAGTGAAAGAGACGCGCACCCATCTCACCAATGTCATCCTAACTCATCATAAAAACAAAACAGAGCTGCTTACAACTGGAACCATTCGGGCGCAAACTATCTGCGTTTAGAGGCAGATGATATTTTGGAGCGCAATAGTAGGGATGTCCCCCGCCCTCGATGCGCGGAGCGGGCGTGCTTGTGTTCCACGCTCTCGACTCCCAGTTTCAACCCAGAGAGAACCCCCCCCAAAAATGATCCCATTACGGTAGCGGCATCTCTACGCCGTTGAGTATTGCCGGTTGGCCGTTGTACCGCCTGTTAAATCGCTCGCACAAACGGGAACAACCAAAAGCGTCAGCATGCGGAGTAGTGCCTGTTGCCGCCGTAGTGCCGGTAGCTCCCTCTACAGTGCACTTACCCGCACTATAGAGGGACCATTGCTGCAGTAGGGCTGTCAGTTGGCTGACTAGGCAAACAGTAAGTCACCGACAAGTTATTGTTTAGCTAGGCACTACATCCGAACAACTGTAGTTACCAGTTGCGCGCGGCAAGAGGAAATTCTGCGTGATTGTACCTGACTGCTGCGTTGTACGCAGTTCGCAACGTGTTTTACATCGAAAAATACTAAAGCGCACCATGGTAATAATTTGGGCGATATACTTCTACGCCCAACTATAACTACACGCAACAGCTACTAGGGGTCCCGCTATATTGCCGGTTGAGTAGTGCCGGTTTCCCGCTGTAGTGCCTGTGAAATCGTTTCGCACAGACGGGAACAACCGGTAGCGGCAGTGTAAGGACTAGTGCCTGTTGCCGCAATAGTGCCGGTATTTCCCTCCATAGTGCACATACCGGCACTATATAAGGACCACTAACACTGCTGTACCGGTACCTGGTAGCCCCCAAGCCCAAGCGCATGTCAGGAGGCGGCACTTTCAGCCCTTGACCGACGGCAATTTTCCAATAACTTACTTTGACGCCAAACTACTAGGCTTTAGTGTGGAACGATCGGTCTTATTACACCCTTGACCACTGGACGTGTTCACTGGACGTTTTCTCTTGACTAACGTCTCTGACTGACGTCTCCTGACATATTGAGGCCAACCAACTCAGAGGCGTGCGTACGTACCCTTTCGACGAAAAATCAATATACTCCGTACGTAGTGGGGCCAATACAAAGCGGCATAGTGCGAAGGAATCACGGCCGCCTCACATCGAGATGCCGTCATATTCGTTACAGAGCGGTTGATCGCCCCAACGAGGTTACAATATTACCGCAACACGGCAGTAACCGTCCTACACATACAGCAGTGACTGCTGCTATTAATTGCTACTGTTGGTAATAATTTGTTGTTGCTGTTCACACTGGAAACATCTGTGGGAGTCGCGTATATTCAAAGACTACTACACATACTAAAAAAACGCGTTCCTTGCAGAAATGAGTACCGATCCTTAAGGCCTGAAACCCCTCCCTACACTAATCCCAAGTAATTTGTCCCCCAAAACGGGTTTCCAGTCGTAATTTGTCGGGAAAGACGGGTTTCCAGTTGTAAAGGCCTTAAATTGATCGAACTGACACCTGACGTATTGTTAATAGTGTTATACTACAAAGGCGTACCCAGTGGTTCTATTGTAAGCCGCACTATTATTGAGGCCGACGTCGTAGATTGGAGCCCCATATGGGATTCGTAATTGCAAAATGACAGGCCGAGAGTGCTAGAGCACGAGTTGGCGAAATTCGATGCAAATCGACGAGCACAAAAAAAGCTGAAAACTGGAATGCTGAACCCTATGCGCGATAAGAACGAAGGCAAGTGCCGGGACGAGGGAAGAAACCTGGGAGTACGACTTATCCACGGCTTGCTCAGAAGGTCGCTGAGGGTGAAACTCTCGTACGAGCGATAAAAAACAAGACAAAGCAAAACAGGGCAGTGCGCAAGAGACATACCGTACCTATCCACAGATCCCTCCCATTCAAACATGTGCGCAAGAGCCGTGTCATACAGATCCCAGCCGGCCAGCATGATCTAGGTCGTGCAGACCATACAGACCAGGGATCTATCTGCTTCGACAGACCTAGACACCGAATGGGGACCTGTTCTGTCCAATGTGTTCTAGTTTGTCTCCCAACTACGACCTATAGACTAGCCCACCTGCACAGCAACCATGGTTTGCCTCTGACACCTACGCAGTGCGAGGAGTGCGTGTGCGAGTGCGTGTGCAGCAGAAGCTGCAGCAGTTGTAGTGCAGGTGAACGGAAAGTGACCGTGAAATACCTACCAGGTAAGCGAGAGCGACGCACTAACGGCAGTAGACAATAGGCACAGTATGCCGTCCTCTGCTGACGTGCTTCGGTAAAACTACAGTAATTAGTCTACATACCACAACGGGCATACTCGCCATCGTCCCCGAACCCCTGGGCATTTATATTGTTTTAAAACATAAACCGCCGCGATCCGCTGATCCGTGGTATGATGCGACAGATCCGTGTGCTCAAACCAAAAAATAGCTCTCGGAATAGACTATGTGCATGCCCTGCCTATCGAAGTGTAAAGGTGGAGTCCACAGGTCTTCATATTTTACGCTTTGCCACAGGCGGTCTTCCAGTCGTACCATCAATACGCATGATACTCGTGCTGCAACGGAAGGATTCGGACGGCTACGTAACCAAGATCCGGCCATACCTCCGTCCGCCGCTCAAGCTGGGAAATGAACTTACCGGCACCGTACACTTTATAATTTTTGTATTTTTCCTGAGCGGGCTCGGTAGGTACATCCCTGGACTCCAAAGCCCCCCCCCATTGTACACCGTCTCCTTCCATTGCTTGCGGAACGGTCCAGCTTTCCGATTTCTTCCTTACCCTTTTCTTTAGGTGCACGAAGTAAAATGATGCCTGGTCTCAGCTGACCTCAGCTTTACTCGTGAGCTCTGCTCAGCTCAGCAACGCATCGCAGCCCTACCTCAGCAATGCAGCGCCGTGAGGTGCCGTGCAGTCCCGTGCTGCGCGCGTTGCTGTACTCACTCGAACAATACCAGGTACCATTCGAAGTATCATACCAGGTGCCGGTACACCTACATGCACAAGGTTTGTACGTATTGTATTTCTGCACCACAAAGCATGCACTCCCAGCTTAGCTCAGCCCAGTTTAGCCCAGCCCAGCTTAAATAGCTTCGCGCAGCGCAGCGCCGTGCGGCGCCGAGCGGTACCCCTGGCCCTGCGGTGTGGTGTTGTGTCGTGCTGTGCTTTTGGTCGAACATACACTGCCAGGTACCAGGTACTACAACAACAGGTACCGGTACGAATGTTATACGTTTGTGTACTCGTGTTTTTGTGAAATCATTTCGTTTTCTTCATTTGATCGTGCTCTGTCGGTCCTTTTCACGTTTTTTTCTCAATCGGTCGTACTCACAGCTGACGTTTTTCAATATTTTTATAAAAATGGTATATATATAACACGCGCGAATGACTTTCCAATGTGCAACTGCTGTATACTTCAAAGTATTAGCGAAACATATATGTACCACGCAGCTTGCAAAGTTGAGTTTTACCCATTCAATCGGTCGAACTCACAGCTGACGTTTATCAATTCTTAGTAAAATGGTCAAAGGGGGGTATACCCCCATGTTTCTCGGTCATTCAAGGGCACAGGAAAAACACGAAGACACGGTGTGACCACTTCCCTTCCCCCCCCGCAATATACACCTGTGCTGCCGATGAGAACGTGACATCACACAAACAGCACGGCACAGGGCAATCAGCTCTGCACAAGTAGCTCTTGGCATTATCAAGTCGCTAGCTGCACCAAATCGTGGGCCTCTTCTTCCTGCCCCCTTCACATGCATTCCGAGGTTGGGTTCTGTTGGTTACGCACAAACCATACCCGAGTATAAGAAGAACTTCTGTGAGTTCTGTAGGGCATTCATACCCGTAGCCGGAACTTCTGGAAATTCTGTGTGACATTCATACCCGTACCCGCAGCGTCTGGACGTTCTGCACGCCAGTGCTACAAATACCCGGGGTACGGGTACAAGTATATCATTTTTATAACGTATTCGTATGCGAGTTCTATACGCCCGTGCCACAATACCTGGTAATTCTGTGAGTTCTATAACACTTCCGTACCGTACCCGGAATTTCCGTAAGTTCTGTAAGATCCCCATACCCTAACTCGGAGCTTCTGTGACTTCTGTAAGACTGTGGCACAAACAATACCCGGGGTACGGGTATACCTTTGTTACAATACCCGGGGAGCCCACATGCATTAGTTCAGGTTTAATAACCCAAATGGTGGGTTATGCATTCTAATATTATGATGTCATATCTTGTCGTTTGTGAAACCAACCGAGCACCGCATGTAGAGCAGTAGCAGTACGTATCGTATATGATAGTAGCACCTATTGTAGGTCCTGTCCATGTCTCTGTCGTTTCTAACCCGTGGGCACGTATTATATTAACGAAGGGCACTTTTGAATAAAAGCTTCATTTTTCATGAATCGAATCGAATGGTGGAAACCTACCTGGTACGAATTAGGCGCCTATCGGGAAACCACGTATTGCGTATTGTCAATCTTTTTCCGATCGGAATATACATAGATCGGCTGTGACGGCGGTGCAGCAACCATCGACGTTTAGAAGTATCTTCTGTGTTTTCGGTAGCAGTCTCGCTTCTTTGTCGCGGCACTTGGCTTATCGAGCTGTGGTGGCAAATATGGGCTTGCGACCGCCATTATTTGTCTTGAAGCGCCACAGACGGCGTACGCTATGGTATGATCACAACGCTTTATAGCCGTGAGCGCGGCTGTTGCCCCCGTCGCCATTCATTGAGGTTCACAATTTATCGCCTCTCTCGGTGGTGTTGTCGATCATTCATAATTCCCTTAAAGCTACGACAAATTGCCTCGGGGACATTGGCCCAGTGATAACATGCCATCCATGCAAGTTGGATCAAATTCTCCACTTCAAATCGAACTCCCCCCGAGGGTGTGTGCATTTAACCGGGTATTTTACCCGCACCCGGAACTCCTGTAAGTTCTGTAGGGCATTTATACCCGTACCCGGAACTTCTGTAACTTCTGTACGCCCGTGCCACAATACCCGGAACTTCTGGAAGTTCTGCAAGACTTTCATACCCGTATCCGAACTTTTTTTAGTTCTGCAGGACATTCATACCCGTACCCGGAACTTCTGTGACTTCTGTACACCCCGTGCCTCAAAACCCGGGGTACGGGTACAGCAACTTTCGTACCCGCCCGGAACTTCTGTGAGAACTGTACGCCCGTGCCACAATACCCGGAACTTTTGGAAGTTCTATAACACTTTCATACCCGTATCCGAAACTTCTGGAAGTTCTGTAAGACTCTCATGCCCTCACCCGGAATACACAAACCCTACAGAACAATAACCTTGCATTAATGTGTATTTTTCCTATTTTTTTCATCTCTCTATTTTTCCTTGCGCGTGCGAGCCGGCGGCGTCAGCTGCCCGCGGACCGGAGCCCTTGTACGTCGCTACCATATTTATGATACCACACATCACCAACACCAGTCAAACACACAACTAACTGCATTGCTACTGCTGCAGAGTAGGCCTGTGCCGTTGCGGTCTGTGGCCTGTGCCCCACAGGTGGCATGCGCCTAATGCGCGTAGCGCAAACAGGATGTCCCTGATGTCTAAGACTGCTCTTACAAGTTGATTATGGATAGAAGCAGTGACGTGTTACGTAGACTGTTGATGAAACTCATACCGGGTACCTGGTGATATTTGCTGGCGAACTCACACCTCACCGCAAGTTTAAGTTTATAATCGTTTTAATCTGCCCGCTGCTTCAGCCTGATCTTACCACGTTATTACGTCATTACTCAACCCCTGCTAAGTATGTACAAGTATACATCACTTGGTTGAAGAACTGGCACAGGTGTACAGAGCAGCGGGCGAAAAATGGAAGAAACTGGAGGCTGATATAAGAGCAGGAAAATAAGAAATCCAGGAGCCTTTATGCTGAAGTTAGTGCAGAAAGCACTCTCCGAAACAAGAAACCCAGCCTGATGAGCCAGTACCTCAGTACCTCTGTTTCTTATTACCGAAAATCGGTGCCCTATACTAAAACGTACTGCTACTGCTGTATGCCTGGAGTCTGGAATGTGGATGTGTTATCACCAGTTGGTTGTCACAGACAGATATCAATGATGGTTGGATGCACGTTGGGTTTGTTTGCTCGCCAACTCCATCAAATCCACGTGGCCGACAAACAAAAAGCGCCAGTCAGAAGTGTCAGCTGCAGGACTGGCCGAGTCTGTTGTTTTGAGGTTGGTATTACTCTATGGTAGAGAGGCGTCATAAGAGGCGGGGGCAACCAGGTTCCTACTAAGCTCACCGGCTGCTGTCGCCCGGTGCCATGGGAATGTCAGAGATAGACTTAGCACAACCGCATAGCAAAGTCCCGAATTGCAAAGTCCTGCCTACCGGATACCCGGTACGAGTACGTTGTTTAAAAAAATTAGCTTTGGAGCGAACGTGCGAACCAAAACAGCCCAGAAGCGAGTACATACACCTACTTCGTGACAGAGCCACACCACCACTACCACCGTCCCGATGCGAATAAGAGCTAGGGCCGAGGGGATGACCCACAGAGCGTTCCATAACCCACCTCTTCCCGAGCAGAGGCCCACCACGGCCAGACGTGCCACATGTCTGACGGTGCCGAACCCATTTTGGAATGAACGCTGCTGCTGCCGCTTTGTCCCTCCTCCTCCCATGTTCGACGGGGGCGACGGAGATCTTGATACCGTTGTCTTGTAGATCTGGCCCAGTTACGGAGTGGCTCCAATGTCTCCGGGGAATGAGCACCCACTTCGCTGAGAGCAAACGCTCCCGAAGTGTACACTAAGGCAGCAGGTACCCGTAAACCAGGTCAGCGTGACGCTGGTGTTACTGCCCTCTATCCAGTCACACATGACTAATAATAAAGATACTGAGGCATTTACACAAAGGGGACATGAATACTCTGTCCCCCCTCCCCGTCAGACCCACAGCACAACAGGTCTGCCATAAGGATGCGTGGCAGGACGATCGCGCTGCAGTGCGGCATTGGCGTATCAGTGGTGCAAGGTTTCACCCTCGGCCGAAGGCTACCGCGCGCGACTGTCCCTGGACAAGGTGATAGCAGTATCGATGATGTGACTGACGGGACTGTCGTGTTTGAGTTTTCTCCAGTCATCTCCAGTCAGTACCCGTTATTAGGGGCGCACTCCCGTTTCGTGAACGAAGTACTTGAAATTTAACACAGATGTACGTTTCTGTACAGTGCAGTAGTAACAGACATTTTTTTGGCTACTTGTTCGAGTACATGTTGCATGTTTCCAGTTTCCATTTACCAGCGTTACGGGATATGGCACCTGGCAATGCTGTGCCATTGCGGCTTGTTGCTATATACGCGAGGGTACTGGGCAAGGGCTAGCTAGACCATCACCATGAAGGGCGCTTATAGCCGCCGGTGCACAACAGTCTCCCTTCTATGGCAAGTTCTCGGTCGAAACAACCTGAGCTAAGGATATTGCTTCTGCTGCTGCTGGATGATGACAATCTGGTCTTAAATTTAAGGACCGTATTAATTTCATATTAATAATCCAACGGTTATTAAAGTTCAAACCAATAGCCTTTGCCTGGTACCAGGTAGGAGGTCTTCAGGCTTCAGGTTAAAATTAAACGTTGGTTTCAAAACGCGCAGAACGCTCAAAGACGAAGACTTGCTCAGGGTCCGTCACATGCAGACAACAGACTGCCGTAGTGCCAACGCCGCCAAACCAGGTTGCCCAAACCTTCGCCCATGGAGCCTACCACTATGGTTTCAGACGGCCTTGCTGCAATGCATCGTAGGATGTGATCGCTATACTAAATGTAGTGGGGCTGCCTCGGTCGGCGGTTTACCCTACGTGCACAGAGGCAGAGCCCAAGTAACGTCAGACAGCAGGACAACAGACAGGACACAGACAGGCAGAAAGTCAGAGAATACCCGTCGCGAATGAGATATAACAGAGAATCAGCTGGTTGCAGTTCATGCGTTGACAGGTGTCAGTTCCGAGTTATGACCGCGACACGTCAGCAGTCAGCACTACCAGGTACCTGGTACGATAATAATAAAAAAATAGCATTCCCACGCAATTTCAAATTTCCAAGACTTTCTGAGGCCATTTCTTATGCAGTCGGATTCCGCCAGTCGAAAACGGCCCTTTTCGACTGTACTTTTTTTCGACTGGATTCTTCTGGTCCTTCTTCTTATTGTCAGTCGAGTTGATTTTATGGTTTTTGTGCTCTTCCTGGAGGCGGTTGGTGTGAGGGAGTACTTCTTTACAGCAGGCGAAATCGGTTGGCAGCTGTGCTTCGCGCTGTCTCCGCGAGCAACGGCTCGACGAACCTTCGCCCCAGCGAGTTGGTGGCTTTGGGCTTAGCCAAAAGCCGCCAAAGCTACGTTCGTGGAGTTGCACTCAGCCGACAGCCGCCAAAGCTACAGCAGGCGCAGCCGTTGTTGGCAGCATGGGATCGAGACCGCACGCTGCTGCCGTCGTGTGATACACGCTGCTGGCGAGCGGAACTAGGAATGCGCCACGCTGACTTGCTGCGAGAAGCAACAGCAGAGATAGCCAAGCCAGCGTCAGCGCCTTGTATGATGCTGCAGTGTGGTACCTGGTATGGCCGTGTGGCCGTGTGGCTGTGTGGGTGTGTGTTTGGTGGTGGGATGGGCGATGCGATCGGTAAAAAAAACACGTGTAAAACTTTTTCGACTGAGTTTTTCGACCGGAGGATCGAAAAATAGTCGAGTTTTTCGACTGTATCCGCCAGTCGGAATTCTCAGCCGAAAAAAGTTGAGTCGAAAAAGCCCTTTTTCGACTGCGTAAGAAAGCCCGATATGGGCTTCAGTCGAAAAAGGCCGTTTTCGACTGACAAATCCGACTGCATAAGAAATGGCCTAAGGCGGGGTGCGGTTCGGTGCGGTTTTACCGAACCGCTTTGAACCGTACAATACGATGCCGCCTTGAAAAGAAAAAACTATCTCATTAAATCTGTGCCACACCGCACCGTAGGATTCTCGATAGAAAACATCTGCACCGCAGCCGCAGCACACCGTACCGTACGATGAAAAATCAAAATCCGCACTAAATCCCACCGTTCGGTCATCACGAAAAACAACGTGACCAGAAGCGGCCCATGTGTTTTGGGCATGTGTTTAGTCACGAAGCGGTGTGGTGCGGTTTTAGACCGTTTTTACCGGACCGCACCACACCGTACGACTTCAAACAGTACCGCACCGAACCGCATCATGTGTCTGAGAATCAAAAACCACCATCCGCACCGCACCCCACGGCAAAATGTACGATTCTTACACGGAGAAATCCTCACCGCACCGCACCGCACCGCACCGCACCGCACCGCACCGCACCGCACCGCACCGCACCGCACCATAGGGTTATTCAAATTTAGAAAACCGCACCGCTGTGCCACATCGCCAAAAAACCTTGGAATAGACAGATCAACATGCAGTCGGGTCCATGGTTTTAGGGGTATGGCTTTAAATTCAAGTACATTTTAACGAGTTTGTTGAGGCTGGACAAGGGTCAATACAACCCTCATCAGCACTACTGCGAATATACTGATGTGACCGTCGTAGACATCTCACCTGTCCGTAACGGTCGCTGGTACTGTCGTCAATCTGTTACAGGATCCGGCGTTCCCCGCGATCTACTGTAGTAGCAAACCTCGTAACTAGTAATGCTAAGGTCGACTTCGCGAGCTCGGCCCCCCCCGATTGAGTAGGGGATTTTTGTGGGGCAAAAACATGAGTCGCGGAAAGCGCGGAAGCGCGGGAGCGTAAGTTGGCAAAATTTGGTGAAACTCGACGGGCAGTGGGAATGAACGCCGAACCTTCTGCGCGATGTTAACGAAAGCACGTGCCGGGCGGGGGAAAGGAAGACAGCTGTGACCACGGCTTGTCCAGAAAAAAAAAATGCCTGGTACATACCAGGTATGGTACAAGGAGGAATAGTTTTAGATGGCCGCCGGTGGTCGGCTCTTGTAATGCTCAAAAGGTTACCAGCGTTATGGCGAAGGATTGGGGTCGGACTCGGGATCGCGACCCAGAGCAGGGAAGTTTTGCAGTTCCGAAGCGTGTTGTGTATTTTTGTGTATATCTCCTATTGTAAGTAGATGATAGAGTCGCGGGTTTCCCAAGGAAGGCGCAAGTTGCGGCAGGGGTGCATCGTACGTGTCTGAGGCTCCTTGTTTGAGTACCTCCGTACCTCACCCGAAAACCGATTGTTGAGAAGAACAGAAAAAAAAATGTAACCCGGTCAGCAAGCCCATGGTCTATGAATATTGATAAATTGGTATCTTCTCAACAGTTTTCGAAAAAACAGACGGGATTCCACCGATATTGGGTCGGTTAGTTCCGCAGTTGAATAGCCTGGCCAGTCAGAAATGACTTTGGTTCGAAACTCACGAAATTGTGCAAAAGCAGCAAATATTTTTTTGCGCTGAAAACCGAAACTTGAAAAAAAAACAGTGCGCTATGTACGATTGGGGTTAAAATCGCATATAGCACGTGACAGGGCTGCGCACGTGCGGTGGAACAGGAAAACACACAGCCTTTCAGACGCTTCAGACCAAATCAGAAGCGAGGTCACGCATCATCGAAACATACTGTTATGTGTCCCAGGTATGACCAGAAAGCGCCGCTGATATGTTGCGCCATCACAGTAGCCGGCAGTTGATCTCCCTTCCTTCTTGTCTCTACGATAGGAGCTGCAGGTGTCTCGTGTGTTGATGAGTGTCATTAGATGGGGTAGGTATCTACTTAGAATCTCTGGCAGTATATACTCTTAACAATCACGACAAAGTTCACAAAGTTCTAACCATCGCACCAAAACAGCGGTTCGACTTTTTCTGCCTACCGACGAACGACGGTTTCAACGTAGCACTCCTCTCACACACCGCACATACGGCGGTGTTCGGTTTCGCGGCGTTTGGTCGCTGTTGTGGCATGTGGGAAAGCCTTCCGTGACCTCAGGTCATTTTGAAACAGGCTTGTGCTTTGTGTTCATCTTGTTTTACGTTTTTATTTTCTCAAAGCAGTGACCTCGAGCCACACAGCTCTAGTTCATCAGTAGGTGGGGAGAAACTTCCGTCCGTCGCATGAACTACAATATTCCGTACTGAAAGATGCTCCCTCGCTCGCCCCCTCCCTCCCTTCCCCCCTCCTTCCCTCCATCCTTCTCCCCCCCCCCGCCCCCTGTACCCCCCCCTCCCCCACTTATTGCGGCAGCCTCCGCGTTTCATCGTCAGCTAAGCACGTCGGCGGCGCTAGACAACAACCGGGAAGATGTTTTGCGGTCGACGACGTTCGATCGCAATAATGGAGTTTGGCGAAGGTTGTCGGCGACAAAGATGATGGCCTCCGGCGGGGGCGGAGCCGGGGACGCGGGCGAGGAAAAGGGTCGCACTCAGCGCATCATGGACGCCATGCCGAGCAGTAGCCAGGCCATGGGGGCGGGAGGGTCTTCAACGTACCAGGTATTGGTATCAATATACAAGGTTCCCTTTCGCGGTGCGGTTGGCTTGAAATCCCATCAAGTTGAATAGGGGGGGGAAAGCTTTTGGAAAACTAATGGAAACATGTTTAGCCACCGCACAAGTAACCCGGCAAGTAGCAATGACCAGCCGAAAAGAGTTTTTAGTTTGTATTTTATTCCGTACCGTAGTGGCACGCGACCCCTCTCAGCCCTCATCTTATCGCTATGGTATCCCACACTAATTCCAAGTAGTTCTGCCCAAAAAGGTGGGTGCAGTTTGTAGTTGTTCTGATTTTGGGAGAAAGGCTAAGCCCCGTACCTTTCTTTTTCTTCCGGTCGGTCAAGAAGACGATCAACATGAGGGTGGCGCTAACCGACCCCCCTCCCCCCCCTCTCTCTCTCCCCCCCCGCTTTCCCGCCCGCCGCTACGGTCCCCATGTCAACACGGTTTCCTGTGTGGAATCCCTGCCATAAACAGGGACTGATCCGTGCGGACGCGGGGTGGACGGCGTTACGAAACATGAAGACGGGGCAGGAAGCCGGACCGGCCCCTATCTTCGTGACTGAGAGTGAAACGCCATTTGGTGTTGAAAACCCACCAATGTTTGACGTGCTCGTTTGCGGGGGAACTCTCGGCATCTTCGTGGCGACGGCTTTGCAGATGAGGTAAGCTAGTACCAACTCGCGTATTTCATACACAATAGCAAACGCTCTTGGGATGAATTTCTGAGCCGTTTTTGTGTGAAGGTAGAGGGGCACACACAACGAAGATGGTGGCCATTGCAAAAATGAAGGGCTTGGCACCGGCTGACTCAGTCAGTATTGATTATACTGTGGTAAAAAGCAATCAGTATACTGGATTGCAGCAGTATACCGGCCGAGCTACGCTCGGCCAATATGCCCCCCCCGGCTCATGAGGGGGCCCCGCTGGAGGCGTCCCCGGAGGCCCCAAAAACACGCCTTTTCGCTTCATTTCTCATCACAATCGGGGCTCAAAACTGTATTGGCCGGGGGTGGTTGCCGTCATCTACACAGAAAAAACAAAAAAAGTAGAGAAAAATACATGCAACGTATGGCCATGATGTGACGTTCTTGATGTTGTTGGTGTTGGCGCAAGTGCATTATTAATCTTTCTGACGTATCATATTTCATGTTTCATATTTACTGTTGCTCCATCGCTCCCACCCTTGGGACAGAGAGTAGCAGGCCTTCACCAGCAAACAAAACACAGGAAAGCACGAACAAATATACGAAAACAAAAAGAAAAACAAGACAAAAAAACGAAGAAACGCTCCCCGTACATGTAACCGGTATCAGGTAGCAGGTACTCAACGAAGAGAAAGAAAAGAGACCAAGCACGAAAAAAGTGGAAGGAAGAGCAAGAAAAGAGGCCCAACGCGAAAATTGTGTGAGAAAGGAACGCGTGAAAAATCTCAACAGAAGGGGGGTGGCGGAAATATTTTCGCCTACAAACAGGAAACAGGCGAAATAAGGGAACGCGTGAAAAAAAAAAAACAACAGCCGGGGGGGTGGCGGAGATCTTTCAGCAAACAAACCAAAAAAACATCCCCCCCAAAAGTTACAAGGGGACAACAAAGAAGGATGGAAATAAAGATAACTGACGAAAAGACGACATAGCAGTGTAGATGAGCAGCTATATACAGGATGCACCGCACGTCCGTATCATATACAGGCTGGTTCACGTTAAAAACCCGAAAATCTCTCCCCCATGAATGCCGCTCGCAATATCTACTAATAGTCAAAGGGTGAATATTTGGTATCATACTGACCCCCATGACCAGTGGAAGAGGGTGGCATGGCCAGTTTTGTTTTTAACGGCCTCGGGCTGTCTCTACGAGCGATACTCGTATCGACCAATGACAGGGCTTCCTTTGTTTTAATAATAATCAGGCTTTTTCCAAGCGCGGGCGAAAACAAAATTGCGCCGCATTTGCACGAGCCGGTTTGAGGTATTCCAAGGCATGTCGGTAGAATTTTTCGCGCAAAATATCGAAGATCTGATCTGCCTATGTTCAACATTAAGCGGAATCTAGGGAAAAAACTGGATCCTACACTAAAACCAAGTCATATAAGGGAAATAAGGTATCTTAACTCATTTTTTCGCGCAAAAATTCAAATGTCCACGCCGCTTTCGAAAGATAGACCCTGCAAATTTGAACACGTGTTCTACAGGCCCATCCCGAGGCCTGACCCCTGTGGGTTTTTCTTTTTTTCTTTTTTCGCCGAAACTCTTTGGTTTAACCCCTCTGGGACTAGGCTCTTCGCAGCCCGCTAGTCGAGCAGCCCCCGCGCGCGCCGAGACTGTCACAAAAAAATTGGGTCCGCACAGCAGACACGGCGCGTTTCTTCTCCGAAAAAAGGATTTCTTGTGTAGAAGTGCAGCCCTCAGATAAACTCGCACGGCGGCCGTGTCGCCTCCCGGTAACGCGCTGGGGATGTCTGTCCTTACACTAGAAGGGTCCCTCGGCCCTCAGAACACCACCGCCATTGTTCGCTCGATGCAATTTTCACCCTGGTCGGGTGGTCCCACATCCTGAGAGCACTCAAAATTAAGTATGTAAAAATGATCACAAAAAATGATCACTAAATCAGCGTCGGAGTGCCCTGCGGGAATAGCGTACTTCTGTACTTCTCTGAAAACGCCCCAGACAGCCGCGGGCTTGGGATGGCGTAAGATCTCACAGCTGAGGACCCCAGGCGGCGTGCAGGCTTCATGCCCCTACCGGCGTTCCCCTGTAGGCCGAGTCCAGGGGTGTTGCCAGGTGTGCGTGTGTGCGTGAGTGACTGTGCTATGCAACGCCCTGCGTTCAAGTTCGGGGATGTCTTTTTTCATCCCCGGGCTGAACAGACCGGTCTGTCCGGTGAAAAATACGAGAATTGATCATTTTTTATGATAACAAAAACCCCCTTGGAGTCACAGAAGGGTTAGGGTGGTCCACATTTTCAAAAAACAACAGCCAAAAAGACAGAAAAAGGAAAACCCGACAGGTGAGGTCTTCACGACGGCACATAGAAGACCTGCAAAGCTTCACGGTCTGAATAAAAAGACGGCGTGGACATTCGCCGGCGACTACATTTCGGATTTTTTACTTGAATCAGCCTGTCCCAGATATCTCAAACACCACGTACGTCTATAAAAAAGAGGGGAACAACACCCAGAGATGGAAGGAGAAAGGGGAGGAAGGGGGGCGAGAGGGGTCGGAGAAGTACTGTAACACATTCACCAGCATTTGGTGGGTTTACGTACTATAAGGCCATTTCTTACACAGTCAGATTCCGCCAGTCAAAAACGGCCCCCTTTTCGACTGGACTTTTTTCGACTGCATTGTTCTGGTCCTTCTGATCGTCAGTCGAGTCGATTTTATAGTTTGAGTGCTCTTCCTAGAGGCTGCTGGTGTGAGGGAGTACTGCTGTACCGCTGTATCGCAGCCGTAAATCGATTGGCAGCTCTGTACTTCGTGCGTTCCTCGCGAGCAACGCGTGCTTCGCGCGCAACGAACCCTTGTTCAAGCGGGTTGGTTGCGTTGGACTTCAAGCCGCGAAAGCTACGTTTGTGGCGTTGCACTCAGCCGAGAGCCGCGAAAACTTCAACAGGCGTAGCCGTTGTTGGCAAAATGGCATCGATACCACGCGGTGCTGTCGGCTTGTGAAACACGCTGCTGGCGAGCGGAGCTAGGAATGCGCCACGCTGACTTTTTGCGAGAAGCAACGGCGGTGATAGCCAATTCAGCGTCGCCGTTGTTGTATGATACTGCTGTGTGGTACCTGGTATGGGTGTGTGGGTGTGTGCTTTGTGGTGGGTAGAGCGATGCGATGAGTTGAAAAAACACGTGTAAACTTTTTCGACTGAGTTTCTCGACTGGCAGATCCAGTCCAA
The DNA here is from genome assembly GCA_012845835.1 of Undaria pinnatifida. Taxonomy (NCBI): domain Eukaryota; class Phaeophyceae; order Laminariales; family Alariaceae; genus Undaria; species Undaria pinnatifida. The sequence continues at coordinate 9,958,980 of JABAKD010000004.1, forward strand.
AAAGTCAAGTTTTTCGACTGGATCCCCCAGTCGGAAAACTCAGTCGAAAAAAGTTGAGTCGAAAAAGCTCTTTTCCGACTGTGTAAGAAAGCCCGATTTGGGCTTGAGTCGAAAAAGACCGTTTTCGACTGACAAATCCGACCGTGTACGAAATAGCCTAATGTGGCGGGTTCACTGGACGTACATCAGATAAAACTACTGGCGAATACACTGACGGGGTCAATCAGTAGATTACTACTGCCAGTAGATTACTACTGCCAGTAAATTACTACTGCCAGTACACACTGAGCCAGTGCCTAGCCCCTAATAAATATCGTCGAGGTTTGACACGCGTTGCTCGGCGTTGGCCATCTCCTAGCTGTCGAGAAAATTAGCTTGAAAAACACCGGACGAGGTGGGTGTGCTATATACATTGTGTGTCACATGATTAGGGTGTAGCTGTCGCTATTGTCGCTGGAAACTCGCAACCAAGGCTATGGTAGAGGGGGTACCTCCTTTTAACTGCATCTCACCAACAAAAAAAAAACTGAAGCTAGTAATAGCCGGTTTTCTTGGCGCAGCGTAGGTAACCATTCTGTTACGGATTTCACATCGCAAAATCAAAACGGTACGAAGCCTTAAGACCGAAAAATACTTGGGCGCAAAATCAAAACGGCACGAAAGCGTAAGACCGAAAATACAGGGGGGGTCACTCGCGCGAGTGACCCCGAGCCACTGCAAAGGAAAGCCCCCAAAAACGACATAATCCCCTGTCGTAGCCACGGTCTGGCACAGCAGGATGTTTCGGGCTGTGGTCAACGTGTGTGCGTTGGCTGATGGTGGACTGGTGTAGTCGTTGTGTGTGTTGTCGTGATTCGATGATAGAGAAAAACTTCGCCGGCCATGGTTTCGTTCTGGTCTGTTCCCGTCGAAGACGGGCGTGAAACATGCAAAGGTGCCAGGAGGGGGTCAGTCAAGGAAAACAGTACGGCGGTCAAGGGTGAAATACCGATCGTTCCCCACTAAGACTTCGTAGGTTGGCGTCAGTCAAGGTGGATTATTGGAAAATTGCCGTCGGTCAAGAGGTCAAAGCGCCATTTCCTGACATCTTTGGAAACAAGGCTTCAGCGCTCTCGAAAGGGGCTCCTCTTTTTTTGACGGGGTGTACGTTGGAAAGTCGAATTCGCAGGTAGCATGTTATGTTGTCAAATTTTATGGTGGATAGACCGTTCTAAAGGTATTACATCACGGGCGAACCCGGTCGGTGGGGTGACGCTGATCGCGCGCGCTTCCACGCGAGCGCGTGCGGGGGCGCGGAAGCGGTAGCCAGCGGCCAGCTCGACTTTGTCGTTGGTTTCGTCCTTCAACGATTGGGTAACATTGAATGAAAAATAACACCGCTGGCTGGTAGCCTGACAGCTATGGCAGTGCTCTAGGCGTGTGCTATCTTCGATTTCTGCTGCAACGTGCATTTCTCCTACTAGTCTATGCTTTCGCTTGACACTCTATATACCAAGGGTTAGATCACGATTTTGATACCTGTATACGGACCATTCTCGCTCTACAACTCCCCTACATTATAACGTAAACTTGTGCAATCTCTCGCTTTTACCACTACACGGGGAAGACGTGGCTGGTGGCCAGGACTACTGTTCGTTCCGTTTTGTTTTGTTTTGTCCTCCTGGGGACTCTTAGAAGCTTAAGGTTTTATCGATGCAAAAGTGATCTAACTCTAATTCCAAGTATGTTGTCCCCAAACCATGGGTGCAGTTGTGAACGGGTTATATCCCTTCACACCCCGGACAGATCACCCTGTGTGATCTAGATCGTTCAGGGAATATATATCTATCCCTGATTTGTATTATCTAACTCATGTTGCTGGGTGGGAGCCGAAGAGACACGCATTACCTAGCACTAACCCTTCGCACCCCGGACTGATCACCGATTCCCACTTTGTGATCTAGATCGTTCGGGGAGTATCTATTCCTGATTTATATCATCTAACTCATGTTGCTTGGTGGGAGCCGAAAATATATGCATTACCTAGGTGATCTACAATAGCTCATGAGCGGTCCAAGGTGTGTGACCATTTTCATGTTAACTATCTTCCTAATGCAAACCTGTTTCTACTCTTTCCGAGAAGTTTATCCCCAAGTCATAGGTGCTCTTGAAAAGGGCCAGCTAGCTGTTCTTCGTTTTTTTTTTTCGCCATAGTATGGTACTTCTAGGGCGACTAGCGCTCTTAACCGTGAGACACTGTGTTTACTCATTATCCCGCCGTTGAAAAAAACGCCTCGGGGGAAACCCTGCGCTTGCAGGGGGTTCAAAGTGGGTGTGGTGGAGAGGGGCCCTCTGCGGGGAAGAGAGCAGGAGTGGAATATCAGCGAGGCGGAGTTGGAGGAGATGGTGGAGGCGAACGTTCTTAGTAAAGAGGCGAGTTTTGTTGGGGGTTTGGGATGGGAGGCGGGAGTTAGGGGATGGAGACGGGCGGGGGAGCGCCATTCGATTTGTTTTTGTTGGTTGTCCCGTGTATGGAGGCAATGTGCTTGGGAGTGGGGGCAGTTTTTGTGTTGTTTTAAAAATCATTTCTAGTTTTTAGCTCAACTCGTAAGAGGTTTTACCCTCAGCGACCTTCTGGACAGGTCATGGTCGAACGTGTCTTCCTTGCCCCCCTTCGGTACTGGCCTTCATATTTGTCGCGCATAGGGTTCAGCATTCCCATTTCTCAGCTTTTCATGCTCGTCTTTTTGGCATCGAATTTCGCCAACTTACGCTCTCGCGCTTTCGGCTTGCCGATTTGTAAGAATGAGCCCCTTGCAAGATTCGAACCTAAGACCTCGACCTCAATAATTACACGGCTTGCTATTGGAGGGGCAGGGGTTAACGGATAGCGACTGGGGCGAGGGGGACGCATATCATTTGGTTATATGTGTTAGTTGTCGCGTTCGAGCGCGATCCTGAGTTTTTGCGCACCTGTATGTACACGAACTTCTTGTGATACCATGAACAGATTCTGCGTATGTGTGCATTCTGGTTCTGTTCCTTGAGTGGTATTCGGCTATGAGCTACTGTAGTACCAGGTAGCTACAGTGGTGGTGGTGTTTTTTCTCGTTGTTGTCGTATTTTCCGCTGGCCGTGGCTTTGTTTGCGACTTTTCGCTCAACTTTCCTTCTTCGGAAACCGAAGCAACGAGTTGATACTATCACACGCACGGCAGCAGCAGCAGCACAGTTTTTGGCGGCCACAGCGGCTCCCACCGGCCCCCCGCCCCGCTCTCATAGTCCATTTAGAGCCTCGAAACCCCTATACTAGTTCCTAGTTATTTGATCCAGGAACGGGTTTCCAGGTGTGAAGGGATTGCCCCCTTTGTAACTTTACCCGTGAGAGCATATTATGTTTTTTCTGCACTTCTGAAAGGCACCGGTGTCACAGCGGGCTGGAAAAAGTGCTCAAGTGCGAACACTCCGGGCCATCTTTGGAACTGCACCGCCGCCAACCCGTAGCTCCCATAGGCTTCGGCAATATATACTTGCGTTTATTTTCGCGGGAAGGGGTTGTTATGTTCGTGTTTAGTCGCATACTGTGTATCTGGTGTTCGTAGGTAGTTTTTAGAGCGCTTATGTGGAGTTGAAGCAGGTCCGCATAAAGCTTGAACACTCTTGGTGTAAAGTATCCAAAAGACCCGCAGAAACGATCGAGATTGATCGCTTATTGGGTCAAAAACTGCCCCCCCCCCTGCTATGAATGGTTGGGCGTGTTTTGCGCGCTGTGACGTGTTCCGATGCCGACCATATGTTCACAATACGGTACAAGTTACGCCTGCTCGATTTGTACTTCTACTGAATAACAGCACTCAGACAACCATTGCTACTGACCATCGATAAAAAATATCAACGAGTACCTACAGTTCCTCTCACGACAACAAGCATTCTTCTTGTTCTTTTTCTTTCGGTACTTTTTCTTTTTCCTCGAAAATGAAGATACAATATATTGCCGGATATTCGTCACGACGTAATGCAGAACGTCTGGAGACGGCATGCCCACCAAAAGCTCTCCAGCGACAACCACCACCCAATGACTGTTTTATTTCTAACCCGGTGTGTCCGCCTGAGCGTGCACAGGACGCGGAAGATTGCGTCAGCATTCGCTTCAACCCCCTCCGTGCGGGGTTCAAGAGGGCCGAGGGCGACCCGGACGCCGTTGACACGTTCTGCCCGGACGTTCTTAACACGGGGGTGAAGTGAGAGATGCTTGCAGTGCTACGGTAGAGGTAGGGCTTGTTTCGGCCAACATGTTTGCGGATGACGGGGAGGGGCTCCTCATACGTGTCCTTCAGCAGGAGTAGCTTATTTTGGCCCAAATAATTCGGACTGGCGGGGCTATTCAACTGTGGAATTGCCCAATATGATTAGAGTACAATGTCCTCAAGACTGAAGTCCAGTAAGAACGCCTGCTACGATAGGGGGGGGGGGGTGCACTCATACCATGAAGAGTCGCAGTCTTAAGACCGTTGACCCTCACATTTCCACAACGCCGGGACGGAGCACGTCGTGTTTTCACGGACCAGGCAGACATAGCGTGCACCAAGCACGAAGCGCCGTGAGTTTTTTCGGCGAGTCGCATGAAGGGTGAGCTACATGCTACTAAAAACCACTGTGAGGCAGACTTGCGCATTTTTTGCATTCTTTGTTGTATGTTGAATGGCAGCTTCGAGTATTTTTTTTCGTCTTCTGGTGAGGCCACTTTCAGAGATATGATAGTGGCGGGCACTTTTTTGGCCCAAACGTTTCAGATTGGCCACCCTCTTTGGCTGAGAAACTGCCCAATGTCCTACAATATCATTGTAACCGCGAACATTGGTCGATGTTTGTCGTGACCGTGGCCGACACCTTTTGTCTGGGTGACCTGCATGCGGAACTCAAGAGAGGACGCGTGCTACAGACGGAGGCAACCGTTTTTCGCCCAATTGCTCCGGACTGGGGAGGCTCCTCAATACGTAGAGGAACTAACTACCCAATGCCGTTGGATTTTGGATAGCTATTTTTGCTTCACAGCGTTTGTCGCTGTAAGCTTCCCCTGCGGGATGTGGCTGGCCTGAACTCCAGGGGGTGTCGCGCATTGAAAAGGGTTAAAAAGTAGGGGGGAAAACAGCCACCTCGGAGCAGGTAATCCGGCAAGTAACACCAACCGGCCCAGACGAATTTATAGCTTACCCTGGAAGTCTAGATGTCGCGTGCTACAACAGGGGGTGGCACTGTTTTGGGACGAAACACTCCACACCAACGGGGTTGCTACGCTTGAGTAATTACCGAATATCACTGGGCTTTCATTTTGCTGTGCGTTGTTGTTCGTTACTTGACGTCAAGACCACGCGCTTGTTTATCGGGGTTGCGCTTGCAGTTGCTCTCGAAAGTATGTTTTTAGGTGGGATGTTGAGATGTTCAAGTGAAGAGTCTCCGAATGGGTCTGGTGCGTCTCTACCGTAGCATGCGTCTGAGAGACATAGACCTTCAGCGGAGAACGTTCTCGATATTATCTTGGACGGACGTGTCTTCGCGACGCCAACACACCTTTATACAGCGTACATAAATTTGATAAATTTGAAGACACCTGTGATATGAGTTCGGAAATTTGATGTGGTACTTATGGCGCGATTGTTCCTTGCTTTCGTTCGCGTGAAGATTGAGCTTTTTTTTAGGAAGATGTGGCTAACGCTCGGGGTGGGTAAATTTGGCTTCGTGGCAGCAGCTGTGATACCCGTTGTTGGGCTGGAGATTTTACGGCGGCGCAAACATGCGACAGTCGTCTTCACAGCCAAGTCCACTAGTTCGAATCATGTATAATGGCGTGTTGTTTATACCGATATGTGTGACGCACAGCTCGGTGCGGCTCAACCCCCACCTCCGCTTATTCCCGCACGCCTCCATCACTGAATACATTTGCCAATGGTGTGTTACCTCGCTGTCTTGTCAGGAGAAGGAACGCTGCTCGTGTTTTAAAGGGATGCGTGATCAATGGTCAGAATGCCGAAGGCAATAAAAAGTGTGCACGCCTCCCCCGCCACGCCCTAGTAGGTTGCAGCTCACTATTCATGCCGCTCGCCGAGCACTTCGCGGCGCTTCGCGCTTGATGCAAGCAATTTGTTCCGTGTCGGTTAAAAGCGGATGTGCTCCGTCCCGTCATTGTAGGAATGCGAGAGTCTACGCTACTGTATTGAGACGACGGCCATGCATGACATTGAGTACACCCCCGCTACCCTTCCTTTGATCCGCCTTAAGGCCGTCCCTTCTAGTGGACAGGGCGAGGAAACGATTTGAATCGAAGGGAGGGGTTGTGATGGAGTTCACCTCCATCGATGGCGTTAGCGTCAGGCCGGACGGGGTTGCTCTCTTGACGTCCCCGTTTTCGCCCCCCGGGGCGAAGTCCGGGTCGACATCGGACGGGGACGTTGGAGGAGAGGTGAGACATGCGGCATCATCCAGGAAAGATGCATGCTGCGGTAGAAGTGCACCTTGTTCTTCTGATGCTCCTCGCTTCAGGAGGTCTGTACCTCCACCCAAAAAACGACTTTTGAGAGAAATGGAAGTCCACCCCGATGAACAACCCAATGGCGTAGGTATACAACGACGGAGATTGATGTAGAAGGCTGCCCCTATCGTGGCACACGCCGTGCGGTGAACACGCCTTCTTGGCAACCCCCGGCTTGAGATCCTTGCGTGTGATAGGTACCTGGAACCTTCTTGTCGCATTCAGCAAGACCAGAAAGAAAACGATTAACGCGAAGTGTCGTCGACCAAGCAGCATTCTCAGCGAACGTGACATCAAAAAGTTTTATGAGGCCACTCACTAAAGTGATATGGGATGCGTGTTTCCAGGCCCTGTTCGCGAACGTTTTGACGGACTTGGAAAAAAGCTTGCTACTACTCCCGGTTAGCGAACGGTTCGCAAATACGCAGGAGATTCTCGGAAAAGCTGCGGTTCTTGAAGATTTGGTAACAGCCCCGACTGTAAATAGAAACCTCTCCAAATATGTGTTGAAACCTTCATATTGTTTTTCGTATTATCACGAGGCAACGACAGCGACCCTTCCCCTAATTCAATTTTTGGTTCTTGTGTGCTGTTCTCTCATTTTTGTTTTTGCGGTATTCTCATTTTTGTTTTTGCGGTATTGCAGATAGGTTCACCATTCTAACCTGCGGCAGCGCAGGAGCATCCCTGCGTCGCCATGTTGTTCTGTTAAGCGACCTTGCTGGGTTTTATCCTTTCAGACATGGACTGTCGTTTTTTGGGGTACCAAAACTACCTGTTTTTGAGTTCTACAAGGGTTAATGTCCCCGTCGATGCCGCTGTGAACCTGTTGTACACACGACGTGAAAGGTTGACAACACTGCACTTGTCGCTTATGCGAAGAAAACTCGTTTTTGCTCTTTGTGTTTTGTAAGGTGACGTCTCGACTGGTGCTAGATTGCATGGGAAACGCTTCGCCTATGGTACGGCAGATCCGGTGGGGCAAGAAACCGGAGGGCGTCTGTCTCGTCGTGGGGTCCTGCGCGAGGTGTAGTCCTGTATGCTCTGTATCTCTCCTGTACATGATACTTTGTGCATAGCAGTGCGGTCGTGACATGATTCATTGGTTTCCGCATTCTAGAAAGAGATTATTTGGTTCAGGCCAGCTGTAGGATTTGCCTGATTTTCTGGCCAGAAAAACATTCAGCACCGCCCAAACGTACGGCCTAGGCGTGTAATGTTTTGAGCACCCACAAAGACGAGCTCGATAAAATTATCGATCTCACACCCTTGCTGATTGCCAGGCGAAAATGCGCAAAAACGTTTTACCGGTGAAGATATAGCTGCCTATGAGCCCAATTTTACAATTTGCTTGTGGAAACTCCCAATTTTTCATGAAGAAATGTGTTAAAAACCCTTTTGGCGGCTGGTGTGTACAAAACAGAGACGAAAATTCTCGATCGCCCAACGGGTTAACAATATATTTTTGCGCAAATTTGACGGAAGACCACAGGAAAACGCGGGCAATCCCTCGCACCCTAGAGGTTGGAGCAGCATGAACTCTTCGACGTTGTTACTTACGTTCACACGTGGCCTTGTCCGGAACGAAGAGGGCTGGTCGTGAGTTTTCTCTATCTCGAGGTCGAACGTCGATCGTGGTTGTTGGACAACGTCGTCCGAGAAATGCGCTGCTCGACCAAAAACAAAATATAACTATTCATATGTTTCGATCCTTTTCCCCAGCAGCGACGGTAGGAAAATCTCTTCAGCAAAATCCTCCAAAAATCTCTGTAAACTGTGTTCGTTAACATCGCCTTGCCATTAGCAACGATCTCACAGCTGACGCATATTTTTGTTTTTAGTAATAACTAATTTGATTTATGTTTTTTTGGAGGTTAAGAAGTGGCACCGCCCAATGGTGTATCCGCGGCATACTGATGGACCACCCGTGACTAACTGACACGCTCAGCTGCAGACCGCTACTGATGTTCGTTTCAATGCGTACGTACCACCGGCGGGGCATGTTGAGGCCTCAGGGGGCGGGGGTGTAAGAGACGGTGTTTTGTGTTACCTACTGAGCTATCGGGGTAAAACATCGGTCGATACCCGGCCAGGTGCTTCTTACCGAGTTGTTGTGGTGAAATAGCGGTGGATCACCAAGCTCAGGGCAGTTTGTATGGCAGTGTTTTAAATTCCCTGTAATATGTTCCATTCTTGTGCGACTTGGAATTCCTCGCTTTGGCTCGTGGGAGTTTTTGCCTGGCCACCCTGTTTCTTTGTAGGGACGAGACGGTACCAACCCTGGTCCTCTTGCTTGTTGTCGATCCAAACGATATGTTTGTCTGCGCAGAGGTTACAACCCTGACACGAACAAGAGCGGTGACATTATCTACGCCAACACGCCCATTATCAGCAAGGAGAGTGGCGTGGGTGTTCAATATTTCTGGGAGGCGTTTCCTGCAGGATCCGGGCCGGGAGACAGGTGGGAAAACGGCGAACCTTACGCGACGCCCCTTACTGTTAGTGGAAAGCGATCCTTGGCGCTGAAAGTATGAAAATGTAACCGCTTTAGAAGTGGAGCACGTTTTTGTGGGCGTAATACTTGGAATTGGTGTTGTGTTTAAAGCCTCTAAACAGGTTAATGCTAGTGTACAGCTGACACCGCGTCTGTAAAGAGGGACTCCTCTCGAGATGACTGAAGCCTGTGTTTTCCGACGACCAGGATTCATCGGTAGGATTACCTAGGATTGTCTGCATTCTCGACCATCGCACGCCATTTGACGGCAGTTACAAATATCCTGCTGCACGGGTTTCTATCGATAACTATACTGTCTTTTCCGACGACCGAGTGATGTCAACCCCTCAGGGAGTATACTCACAGTGAAGATGTCCAATATGGGCGGAATCCGTTAAACCAGTTTGCGATGCGGCAAAAGCGAAGCAGTTCGTCATCGTCAGTGCACTTACATCCTTTTTCTATTGGAAAACCCCCCCGACTCATTCGAAGTTCTTGCTCACAAAGACGTGGGTACAGTTCTAATGGGGTTGAAGCGCAAACGATTCAAGAGGACATACCTCCCTCCGCCCTGAGCGGACGAGATGATTGCATGGCAGGGTAGATGCAAGCGCGATATTTTTTCATCTGAAAGCTATAGGTGTCGCATACGTAAGAGCAAGGTAGGGCACACGCCACGGAACTTTCATTCTAAGGGCAAACGAATCAACCGTACGCTAGTGCGTCATGCGGGCTCACAACATACTAAACGGGGGAAAATAATATCACCAACGCGGGCTAAGATAGGGGGGCACATGTTGACCCGTGCATTTCTGACTGACACACCCCTTCGACTGAGGAACAACTTCCAAATATGTTTGGAACGCTCTTACCAGGTAGATTTTTTTTTGCCATAGCGTCCGTGTATGTCTTGCCCATTTGGTTGTTTCTCGGGTTGTGCGTTCGATGTTTCTGAAACTTGTCTTTGTGGGTAAGGAAGGAAGGAAGGAAGGCTGTCGCTGTCGCTGTCATATTCGTTTTTCTGGGCGAGGAAGGAGCTCATCAAATTAAAATTACTCAGCATAGGTCTGTGTTCAGGACCATGTGTACATGTACGCCTGTATGGACGTCGAGCCGGTTGATGTTGGACATTAAGAAAGTCGTATGTTTGTGCGTGCGCATGCGTGCGTGAACCGCGAAACTGTTCGATGGAATGGAGGCTGAAGCTTATCGGATTTCGCTGTTGTACACTGTGAAATGCGTTTTTTTGTGCGTGCACGGACGTAATCAGAACGACGTACATGTTCGCCTACATGGACGCTGACCCTCGCCGGATGTCCCTGGAGAGCATGATGGACGACTACTGGGAACTCCTGCCCACGTAAGCTTTAGCCCCTTCGGTCGCGTGTATTGCCGGTTCTCCTTTCCACTTAACTTTGCCCGCCCGGTCGCTTTGGTCACCTTTTGCACAGTTAGGACGCGTGGAGAGGTTGGATGTTTTAGTTTTTTTCGGAACCCCGGTACAGCGACCGAAACGAGCACGAGTGCAGTTTCACCAGCCGTTCAGCTTGAGCTCGCAGTAGCACGGGCACTATGTTTTTGCGCGCGTGGCGTACAAATTCTTGCTGGTTTGGACACTAGACGAGACCCAGCGGACCGGATTGTCTCGCGTGGTTGTTGCCGTACGCGCTCTTACGAGCGGGTGCGAGTTTCTATATTTCCCGCTCCAAAACATAGGGACCTTTTTCACGGTCGCTAACGCCGGATAATACAGCCGCCGTCGCACCGATCACCATCGCATAGCTTTTGACGACAGCTGGAAATATCCTATTGCGGGAGTTCCTGGCGACACAAGCTACTGTAGCATATGTTCGTCGCGTTCTCCCTCTAGACTAATGTCCCTAAGTGGTCGTACGTACCAACCGCCCGTGAAATCCTCGCGAGGTGTTGCACTACACAACACATCGATCTGCTGATGGATGCATTCCCCGCTGCAACATGATTTGGCAGGTACCAAGGAGTAGACATCGACGATCTGGAATTCCAGAGGGTTCTTTTCGGGTTCTTCCCTACCTACAAGAACAGCCCGCTGCCGGCTGCGTGGGACCGCGTCTGCCAGATAGGCGACGCCAGGTGTGTGCCTTTTTGCTGTGTGCGTTTGATTTCTGTGACGCCCGAACTGGTTTGTTGGCGGTCGCAACCTTTCCCCGATGCGATTGTTAACACTATGTGCTTAATATATTTACTGGTTTTTGTCACACTCGGCTGTTTGGCCGGGATTCGCCTACACGCGTATGTGACGGGTTACCGCGTGGGCCCGCATGCCCAAACGCCAGTAGTTTTTCTTTTGTGATTTCTGTGACGCCCGAAACTGGTTTGTCGGCGGGCGCAACCTTTCCGCGATGCGATTGTTAACACTATATGCTTCGCATATTTTGGTTACACCTGGCTGTTTGGCCGGGATAAGCCTACACAGGGTTACCGCGTGGGCCCGCATGCCCAAACGCCAGTAGGTTTTCATTCGCGTCGTGGTGTGATGCTTTGGATAACGTGCATGGATGATATTGTTTGGAGGTGTTAGTAGTCCGCGCCCTCTGGTGGCAAGTTGAGTGATGTGGCCTGCCAGTCGCGGGAGACTCCCTGTAACCTCGCATCCATTTTACCACTCCATCCACCCGCGCGGTTTACTCTCGTTTACTCGATGCGCGGTCCATCCCACGTTCACCCTTTTCACCGCACTCATGACCCTCCCTGTGCCGTCCCAACCCAAAAATTGTCAACTTGTCTCGCTTCCAGCGGTATGCAGAGCCCGCTGTCCTTCGGAGGATTTGCCTGCCTCACGCGGCACGTGAAGCGAATATCGGAGGCATTATCCGAGGTGGGAACAACGCAAATCACGCCCCTCCTCTCAACTTACAGCAGCGGCGCGACTCCTCTCGGTTTCCTACTTTCGTGCGGGTAGCCTCGACTTGACGAGAACTTTGGTTTCTGTTTCCAAGGGCCGAGAGTTCCACGTTAACCGTCGGCGTAATGACTTCGGAGAGGAAAAAATGTATATATATATATGACGATCACAACATCGACCACACAAAGCAGTCCGGGCTGCTGGGTTAGGGGATGCGTCTGAAGTGCAATGCAAGGAGCTGTACGTCACGCCGCAGCATGACGATCTTTATGCTGTGCCATGTTCTTCCTAAGCGCTTAAAAAAAAACGCACTCTTTTTTTATTGGTCACTTCACATCGCCCCCCAAAGCGTTGGGCTAATTCCCGTGGTAGTGCATTAGCCCTTTACCCCTCCCATGTGAGCCCTCGTACCCCCGACATGCGCATGTTGGCCAAGGTATCGTGTGACTCCCGTTCTCCCCACCATACTTGTGTGTGCAGTGTATATGAGAGTTGTCTACAAGTTGGCCTGGCTTCGACAGTATGTTTGGACTGAATTTTTTTTTTTGACGTTATCCCTAACTCTAATCCATTCCTCGGCAGAATGTTCTCGAAAAAATAAGATGTATTGAGGAGTTTGTGTGGGCTATTACCCACGTTTCCAACCCTAGCCCTAAGACAGACCGCCTAGGGTTTTCTCAGAATGAAGATGCAGTTGTGGACTATCGAATGTGTTGTCAACGCTGGGCCAAATCGTAAACACTATGGTTTCTTCTTGCGCTATCGTATGGAACACCCCTTGGCAACCGTGTTGTCAACGCCGGGCAAGTTGTGAACCCTACTGCTACCGGTTGTACTCCCTCGTACCGTGTACCCTTTTGCAGGCTCTGGACGGTGACTTACTCGACAAGGAGTCTCTAGGCATGGTCAACGCGTACCAGCCATCGCTGACGTCGACGTGGATGTTCCAAAAGTCTATGAGCGTGGGGGTGGGGGAGAAGGTTGACCCGAATCTTATCGTTGATCTGCTGGCGAACAACTTTAAATCGATGGACAAGGTAGACTTGCGCTACGATAGGGGTACCACATTTTTTCCAAAGTTATTAATGACTAAGCAGGATCCTCAAATGAAGAGCTACCCAGTATGAATGAATACCATGTGCTTTATGGTAACTTTCGTTGTACACATCGACCATGGGATTGATCAGTGGATTGCGCATTCGTTTTTTCTCGTGGTTAGTGTGTGGGTGAGGTAGATAACTCTTCAACTGAGAAGCCTCAGAATAATTTGATGCGTAGCATCCGTTGTATCTGCAGTGACAACATGGACGAGCCAGTATGTTTGAACTTGTGGTGGGAGGGTGTTGAGTATTTGAAGGCCTAATTCGGTATGCCTCTGACCGAAGTTGCTAATAGACCGGTCAAAACCCAACAGGTGAAGGCCACATGTGCAGCCCTCGGGCCGTATCTCCATATCTCCTGTGAAAAAACGCCTGCATGCATAGTTGGAATCCTCCCGCCCCCCCCCCGCCCTCGTCCCCTGATCCTTTCATCACTCGCATTCGTAGTCTATAATTAGGCCACGCTCTAGATTTATTTTGTACTGTCGCACAGCAGGACAAGGGTCCGCTGCCGTTACCGGGTATAAACATTGGTCAGAGATACGGTCGCTATGATTCATCGGCGTTTTTTTTTTGTGTAGGGCACACCGTGCGTCACAGAAGAATATGATCATGGTGTTGCATTCAAGCAAGTCACTGCACGACGTCAATCACTGTCCTATTTATCTCCCCCCCGACTTCATCTCTCGCTCTCTATGCATCGCCTCGCGCCGAAGCTTGGAAACCCAGTGCTGAAGCCTTTCTTGCAGGACGTCGTGCAGTTCGGCCCGTTGCTTCGAGTGCTGGCCGGTGTCACCGTGGACGCGCCTCTATCGATACCTCCTCTCGTACTCCACGTTGGAATCCTGCCGCTAGTGGACTGGATAGGTGTGTGCTATGCGGTTCCAGTTGAAGCTTTAGCCTGAATAATGTGTCTGTGTGCTGGGGGACGCCGGGGGCGGGCGTTATTCTATAAGGATAGACAGGCCCGGAAGGGGGCACGTGTTTTTACCGAGCAACCTCGTCCTGTTGACCACTGAGTGTGCCAGCTCCCTGGGATGCAATTATTAGTAGATAGATTCCTTCCACGAAAACGCTGCCGAATTATCGATGCCCCTCATGCTTACCGAATCCTGATTTTAAGAGACCTATCATCAAAGGCGATCACGAAAGGAAAGCATGGCATGGAAACGTTGTGGCTAACAGGGCCAGCGGAAAGGCCATTCTCGATGCAGCTGTGCAGGAGATCACCGAGCATATCGCTGTCGCGTAGTCCTGCAACACGGCATGCGGCAGCATTATGAAATTGGGACTAAATGCGTTTTGGCTCGATTCTTGCTCGAAATAATAGGACTGCAATCTTTACGCCAATATTTGGGTAGAACGCATCCTGCCATTATGCTTTGACCCCGGCCCAATATAATATTTTATCGGCCCTTTTGCAAATACACTCCCACTTTAGGGACAGAGGCACTTGGAATTAAACAGGTATTTTTAGGAGTTGGAAAAGGGTTGCGTGGTATCGCGTATATCGTTCGGCAACTTTTGGGACTCACCACCGCCCCCTCCGCCGGAACCTATCATTCGCAGGACATTTCTTTGGCATGGGGTTTTACTCCACAATGTACCGCGTCGTCGGCCCGCAGCTGAGAAAAAAACTCCCGTCTATGTCCAAAGAAAAACGATACCGCACCTCGAGGCTGTTGGACGCGTGGGAGTACGGAAGTGGTTCGGACTACCGTTATCAGGGGCCCAAGTAGTAGAAACACGTACGGAAGAACGCCCGTATTAAAAGTGTGTTTTATCGCTCCATTTTCCAAATGCGAGCTTTGAAGAATGCGAAAGCTCTGTATTTCGAGCATTCTTGAAGCATTCTGGTGACTTTAAGTCGAAAAAGAAGCGGCACCGCACCGCGAGGCGTTAGACCAGTGGGAAAAAACGAGTGGTTCGGACTATAGCAATCAGGGGCTGGAGTCGTAGCACAACTACGGAAGGATATATTTTTTCCTCGGGCCGATTTCGTAGAATATCTGCAGAAGAATTTGAAGTACTTTTCCTCAGTGTTATTTTAGCTGTGAGCGTTCAGGAATGCGTTTTTCTGGAATCAGTCTGGTGGTTTGCCCCCTTCAGGACGGCATCCACGATTTGTGTTTCTTTCCTCGGTCTACGTACGGTAGTTTAGAATGCGACGTAGCAGTCTGGAATGCGAGATTTTTAGAAACATTTTGGTGTTTTTTATCCCTTCAGACCTGCTCTCGCGTTTTCGGGAGTAACCACTCGGAATTTGTGTTTTATCGTTTCGGCATGTAAAAGTCCATATACGTGCAAGCTTTTGCACAGACTTGGCGCTGTTTTGAGCGAAGAAGTCTGGAGGATGCGGGTGCACGATTTCCGGATAAATTGTGAAATGAGCTACTGTCTGTATCGGACAATGCATTGTCCTACTTTACTTGTAGCTAACGGATAATGGGGGTTGCGCTAGTCGGTAGCGGAGAGATATTTGCTCGACTTCGTCTCACCCGAACGTGGTGATCCTTAACAATTTGGCACGCTGTCGCGGCATATGCTACTCTTTCTCGAGTAGGAGATTCTGCCACACTTTTAACCAAGCCCCCTTATCCTGCCCAAAATATGATGAGATGAACGTGCGGACGTGTGCTACGATGGGAGCAGCACGTTTTGGCAGGAATTATTCGCTATCGCTGGAATACCGCTGGTGTGGTTTCGATTTTCTGTGTTATTTACTGAGGTCATGCGGGATTGCCCATCGGGTTGAACTTCGTTCTTCTCATAGCGTGTTTTCAGGTGGGGTACAGTAGAGAGCTCCTTTGGCGAGGAGCTTGATTCTTGGGTGCAGTCCCGGTCGTAGCATGCGTCTCCCAATCGATGCCAAATTTGGATGGCAAACTAGACACCCTTTTTACACTGTACAGTACTGTCTGAAACCAACAATAATCACACGTGGGAAAGTTGTTCAGTGACCTATCTGGTGGTTTTATGTTCTAAATCCCGTTAGGGTTTTGTTTCTGTTTTGGATATTGCTCAGACGGCTATCTTTTCTTGTCCCCAGTGGATTGACCGCATTTTTCTTACCTCCATTTATTTTACCGTTTTGTACTCAGTTCAATCTCTGAAAACACGAGATGATGTCAACTCGAAACTAGCGTTTTCCATTATACAACACGGACACACTGGTCTTCATTTAGAAGCCTCGCGAATAGACTGGTTTGAGTTGAACTCAAGGCTGATTATTTCAAGTCAAAGCTGACCCCTCAGCAGTCAATCATCTTGCCCGATCGAAGGGTTCTACCAGGTGTCTCTTAATGATGACTTTAGACTTTGGGGAGCTACACATAGGGGACCCCGCGATAAGGGAGAACAGTACCAGGTAGTCTATACCTCAATCGTTCAACCAATTCTGCACTACAGTAATGCATAATTTTCCGTTTATAGAGGTGGTCGGCCTGATTGACTGTATACATATGTACCTTGTGTTTTGGAAAATGATCGAAAATCAATATCTTCATACATCGAACCAATCGACGACCTTTAGGTTTTTCCGACAATGCTAAAACATCCTGCTTGTTGTCCTCTCGCTTTCTAAACTGCTTTTTAAATACCAACTAACTATTTATGCGCGTTAATACGTTAAACCATGGCACGTTAGCCTATATACTGTCGCTATTTGCGCAAATCGTTCTGCAACCACGCTGAGTGGTGAAAGCAAAACGTTTCGATTAACAACACGCTCGTCCTAGCCGCCGCTGCCCAGGGTGAAAAACAGGGTGGGGGTTTATATCGAAGCTGGGGCTACCCCAGGCGATTTTATACAAGTCCATGAACAGGAAAACTGCCAGGATCCCAGTATCATTCAGGATCCAAGAGAACGCTGGTCGTGGGAAATTTGGATTGCCCTTCCGGAACTGATATACAAGTAGTCTATGCAAATATAACATGGTATGGAATAGGGTCGCCCACATGGCGGAGGGGCCATATGCTGGGAATAAGAGATATCAACGGGTGGTCATGCAGTACATGCTATACGGTGTACAAGGTTCCCCTTCTTGATGGGGTTGATTTGACATTCCGGAGGCATCGCAAGTCGAAAAAGGTGAACACAGCTGCTCCAACGATATATGCCTCGTATGGCATGAATATGAGCTACCTGGTATTGGTATTATTGTCGCTCCTGTTATAGACTATGGTTCGCATATACTTGGTATCAGGTCCGACGATGTGTGTTTGATTGTTACATTGTACGTGAAAATATTGCAGCGGTGCGATCTTAACCACATATATGCATGGTGACTGCTGGCGCGAATGCACGGGCTTGGAGCACGGCTACCGTCGTACCGCTGCTGCTTCTGCTGCTGCTGCTGCGTACGGTACCGATTTCGTCGCTGCGACGCTGAGCGGCTATCTTCGATTATTTTGCGTGTATCTATAGTATGACGGCACAACAACCCACTCACCCATATAGCGTACACATATAGCCACACCGCCCGTGGCTTTCACAAAGGAGAGGGCTCACAGCGTGGCTACTGTTGTGACGTAAACGCGACATGTACAGAGCCTGTAAGGCCATGTGTGATGCAGCAGCAGAGCAATAGAAGAGCGAGAAAAACAGAAAAAAAAAATGATTGCGATGGGTCTATGTTGCTGCTGTACCCTTTGTATATATGGTAAATATGAGGTCAGACGATGTGTGTTGTGGCACCAGCGCCCAACAGCAGACAGCAGACGGCCGCAAAGGCAGCAGCAGCCAGTAGCAGCTAGCACAACCAGAAGCAGCAGCACGGTTAGTGTGTTTTATGTAGCAGAGGTATCCACCGAAAAGTGCGCGTTTTATGGTGGTGTTGTAGGTACGTTCAAGTGGCCATCGTAGAACAAGAATCCGTGATCGACCACCCCTGCCATGGTCTATTTTTTCTTAGTTCCACATGCAGATGACGAAGAACCCAAACTAAAGCCGTTGTCTCTACTGGTCGAGATGCCCTAGATCGCTGCCCAGCCAGGTGCGTAGAAACATATCAAATCCAAGATAAAGCCATAAAGAAAGGGCCTCACGTTTTCTTTGCGGCCCTTGTCTATATTATTTCCATGCTGCTTTTCTGTTTGTCTGTCTTCATGGTCTCGAGATCCAGAGCGTTTCAGCCCCGTCCTGCGGCATGGGTAGAGGGGGTTGGGGACACACTCAGCCAAGGGGCACTAGGTATCACGTCGCGCCGAGTCGTGGCTGTCGCGTTATGAGCATTGCCGGCAATTCCGATGCACCCCTGACATCCATCGAGCCAGCCTTCCTGCCGGCTTGCTATTGAGGTTTACAATTCAGGCCGTCGGCTTGTCAAGTCCCTGCCACAGGCTGCTGGCTCTTTTCTAGAAAGTTGGCGCCGGACAGAAAACAGGAAAAATGCAGCGATAGGGGCATGAAGGTTCCACCGCACCCGGAGAGAGAGGATAGGGTCCCATCGCTGGTTCAAAAAAGTATCAAAACCTCTACAATTCCGACCAATCGGGGACAAAAGCGGCGATCCCTCGGGCCGACACGGCCCAGTGCGGTGTGGAAGCCCCCACCAGGTAACCCATTAGGGGATCGTTGATTACCCTGAGCTCATGGAGCCAGCGGCAACCTGGGAGAATATAGTCTCATCCCCGGACGGGAAATCCTTCCATACATATACAACTACAGGGGACGAAAACAGTGAATCCTCGGTTCGATACCGCCTTGCACGATGTGGAAACCCCACCCTAATAAGCGGACTACTGTACGGCGGAGGCTCATGGAGCCAGCGCGCACCGTGAGCCCCTCGGGACAACGTCGAGGACCCATCGTAGCAGGGGCGTATAATTTCCCATCCCCAGATCAGAAATACTACCACACATCTTCAACTCCAACACCCTGGGGACGAAAACCATGATCCCCCGGGTCGATACCGCCCCAAAAGGTGTGGAAAGCCTCCCCCCCTCCGATGATTGATGCTCGGCTGGGTTTAACAGAGCCAGCGCGTGGCGAGAGGTTCCCCACGGGACCACGTCGATGTCCAGCCGTACACGGGGACAAATAGATCCCGTCCCCGGACCAGAAATCATTCCATACATATTCAAAAATCCAACACCTCGGTGACGAAGACGGTCGCCCGTCGAGTCGACAGCACTCTGCACGATGTGCAAACCCCACCCACATCGTTTGATCGCTCATTGGTTGGGGCTCATCAAGTCAGCGCGCACCAAGAATTTTCCCGCGGGGCAAAGTCCAGGTCCCACCGCAGCCGGAAAGGATAAATTTCCGTTCTTGTTCCAGAAATCCTTCCCGGCATCTTTAGTTCCTACACCCCGGGGACAGAAACGATTATCCTCCATGTCGATACCGCCCCGCACGGTGTGGAAACTCCACCTTTATCGGCAGAGTGCTGATTGACTGGGGCTCATCATGGAGACAACGCGCACCGAGTGCTGCCCCTCGGGATAACGTCAACGCTCGGCCGCACCCAGGGAGAGTAAAATCCGGTCCCTGGATAAATCTCCTTCTACACATCTTCAGCTCCAACAACCCAGGGACGAAAATGGGGATGCCCGGATCGATACCGCCCCGCACGGTGCGCAAACGCCACCCCCGCCGACCGATTGCGGATTCGCTGGGAGTCATGGAGCCAGTGCACGGAGAGAGTTGTCCCTCGGAAAAACGTCGACGTCCCGCCCCACCAGGGGAAGATATTTTCTAATCCCTCCTGAGCCAAAATGCTTCGCTACATGTGCAACTCTAACACCCCGGGGACGAAAACGGTGATCCCCCGTGTCGATACCGCCCCACGCAGTGGGGGAGCCCCAACCCACCCCATCGACTGATTGCTGATTGTTGGTTGGCGCTCATGGAGGCAACGCGGATTGAGTGTTGCCCGAAGGAAAAGTCGAGGTCCCGCCGCTCCCGGGGAGGAGGCGCTATTATCGCCCTCGGACCAGAAACATTTCCAGACATCGACAAACCCAACAACCCGGGGACAAAAACGGTAATAATAGCGTCTATACCGCCCACACGGTGTGGAAATCGCAACTCTATCGGTTGATTGCTGATGGCTTGGGCTCATGGAACCAGCGCGCGGCGGGAGTTGCTCCTCCGAGCAACGCCGAGATCCCACCAAACCCGGGGAGAATAATATCAAATCCCCGGATCAAACGTCCTTCCACTCATCTACAATTGTACACGCCGGGGACAAACACGATAGTCGTCCCGGTATACACCGTCCAGCACGGTGTGGAAACCCCGATCGGACGGACTAATTACTCATTGGCTGGTGTTCGTGGAGCCGGCGCACGGTGACAAACGCGACGTCTCGCCGCACCCGGAAAACATGAGAGAGCATCTCCGGATTATATATTCTTTCATTCGTCCACAACTACAACAACCCGTGGACAAAATCGTTGACCCTCGGGTCGGTACCACCTCGCATGGTGTAGAAAGCCTCAACCCACTGACTGATTGTTGCTTGTCCGGGGTGAGAAAGGCCTGCACATTCGGGACTGTAGAATATCCGTACATAGCATGCGACCAATATCCAGGTGTAAGTGAGTATAGTAGTTTATATTTGCTGTAGCAGGCCGTAGTACTGGCAGTAGCATGGATAGTAGTAACGTTTCCCCGGGCGGAGTACAATGCTTACTAGTGTTGCTGTGCTTCATACCATACACATATGATCATTAGTATGATAAATACAGACACCCAGTGGGTAAGGACGGACGTGAGAGTCGTTCGGAAGTTACAACAACACCCCAATGTTTCCTACACTTCCGTGCAGAGAGCGGTACACCACAGCACCACTACTAGTAACAGATATAGCGCCACGGGCGGAGCCGTGGCCTTGCCGAGCAGTATTGAATGATCGACCGAAACAACAGAGGTGCGATCTTATTGCCCGTCTAGGAAATCTTGCAACTGTACGAATACCACCATGCTCAACGCGGCTCCAACCATCGCAGTTTGGACCCATCTCCTACCCCAGCGACCCGGGTTGCCTTGTGTAATCTATTCTGTAAGGGTCGTCTGTCTGGTTTTGATTTCCCCCCCCGCTGAAGTCCCCAAGGAGTAATAATGGCCCTTTGGAGACGCCGATGTATCGACATCGACTAATAATGTAGTGTAGACGCCGTTCCGATCGAAATCGAGTTTTTTTGTGTAATAGTCAACAGTCTACAAGCAGTGTGTGATCGGTAGTGCCCGTAGGGTCATGATGCGCCGGTGTCGTACGACTCCTTGCAGTGTAGTTTGAACACCAACCCTCTTACCATCCCCCGTCACACAGTCTTTGTCAGTGCTGCAATCATTCCCCCCCCCCTCTGAAATCCCAAGGGGCTGAAAAATCGTGCTCAGCGATGATCGCTATCATGGTATACACTACTGCTGTAGTAAAACCTACGGACTGTACAGTGGCCTGCGCTCACGGTTGCTCTCGGTCGGTGTCATGATTGCTTGATCAGATTAATTACGTAGTAGGTGTATATTGTGGGCGGGCCCATATGCAGAGAGGGGGCTACGATTTGAAATACCTCGATTTAAGACAAACGCCGATTCAAGCATGGTGAAACGGCTGGTACGTGTATAAGAAACTACATAGCCCTTCTTGCTGTATGTAATGTATATGTATATGTCTATGTATGTGTATGTATTGTACGTATGTATTGTGTGTATGTGTATGTATCGTATGTATGCGTAAGCATTTTATGTATGTGTATGTGTACGTATTGTTTGTATGTGTATGTATTTTATGAGCGTGTATTTATTGTATGGATGTGTCTGTGTGCTGGATTTCGAGAGCTTCACTCTAAACCGTACACCAAGCAGTACTAAGTCCAACCATATAGTCTACATATATTTTCCATCCCAATTATTATCCTCGCCCTACTCTCGCCCTCCCTCAAGGTAGTAAGTCAGATCCGGGATCTCATAGCGGGCCCTCCACCCTCCCCCCCCCTTCCCACTAGCACGTGCCTTCTTTTTTTCATCACGAGAAGAACTCGGGATGTTCTTCCCTCGTCGACTAGCGTCGAACTGTGCGTGCCCACGCTGGTAGGCGCTCTTACATGCTCAGCAAGCAGTTGATCCTTATTTTTGCATTTTTTCAAAGAAATTCAAAATCTCACCACGGTGGGAATCGAATTCAAGGACTAACGCTAGCAGTATTCGAGGGTAACCAATAGACCACCGGGGCGATCGGATTTGGACAGAAATATAATATCCGTCTATCTATAAATATATTATAAAAAATGAAAATACACTCCAGCTGTGAGATCGAAGATTTCGTCGAAACTCATCTTTGCAAGCTGTGTGTGATACTCCGATCGCGCGAATTACGAGTTGTGTGTCCTCATTAAGGATATAGGTCGGCGACTCCCCTTACAACTACAGTGTAGCTATCAGGGTCAACAGGATGATTTTAGTCAGTCTGTGCGCGGAAACTATAAAACCAGTTTCTGAGGGGGACAAAATCTGACAGCTGTGAAGGGAAATGTATCCTTTCATCAAGTGAATCTTGTAAGTCGAATAACCGGTGAGGGGGGTGGGGCGGAGTTTTGAAGGACGTGGGGGCCTGGTTTTGATCAAAAGCGAGCGGGTTTGGAGGAGGGGGGGGGGAGGGGGAAATTTGTGCATGTAAGCTGTAAATCCTTTCGAGGGGATAAATCTGACGGTTTTGGCAACAGTATATTATTGGGGGCGGGGGGGGGGGGGTTGGGGCGGGGGGGGGGGGGGGGCGTGTGGGGCAGCTCAATATGTGCCTGGAAACTATACATTATTTTGAGGGGATAAATGTGACGGTTTTGGAAATAATACATCAGTTTATCATGTATATCCTGGGGTAAGTCGTACAATCAGTGAGTAAAAGAGAGGGTGGAGTATTCGAGGGGGTGGGGTTGGGATGGGTTGGGGGGGAGGTGGGGGGTGGGGGCGGGGGGGGGGGGGAGAAAGGGCTTTAGATGAGTGGTTTGTTATACGTGTGGTGCTAGGTCTAGGCGATGGTGCGGGTGCTGGGGAAGAAGGGGGCGTTCGAGGCGGGGGGGGGGGGGGTACACAGCGGCATGGATGGCTCTCGAAAGATAATGAGGTGATATCCTGTGCGTGAAGTGTTTATTAATGTGGCGGATTTCGATATTTGGTGGGGCGTTTGAGTAAGGGAGAGCAAGAGGGGGGGGAGGGGGGATATTTTTAGGAGGTTTAGGTCACAAATGATATTCAAATACACTTCGGCTGTGAGATCACAGATATATAGCAGCTTGTTATACGCGTGGTGCTAGGTCTAGGCGATCGTGCAGGTGGTCGGAAAAAAGGGGGCGTTGGAGGGGGGGGGCGGGGGGGGGGGGGTTGGGGGAAAAAAAATTTGAAAACTACGTCATGGATGGTCAGAAGGATAATGACGTGATATCAACTGCGTATAGGTGTTTATTACTCAGGCCGATTTTGATTGTGAGTGGGGCGTTTGGACAAACTAGGCGCAAGGGGGGGGGAATCGGGGGACGGAGGGGCGGGGGGGGAAGGGTTGGGGTTTTTTATGAACAAGAGGGGTCAGTGGAGGAGGAGGGGAGGGGGGGGGGGGGGGGCGGGGGGGGGGACATTTCAATATGTGCGCGGAAACTATAAATCCTCAAAGGGGACAAACCTGACGATTGAAGCAATAAGACATCCCTTTATATCATCTGGCTTGTAATGTTTACTATTCTAAAGGGTTTGATGTTGGATGCAGCATGCAACCCAGTGTTTAAGTGTAGTAAATAACGTGTTAAATCTTCATAATTTGTTGTTGTATGATGCATCGATCGAAAGCTAGAATATTTTATAGAATATTTGTAGGTACCATTATTTTCTGACACCGCTAACTATAAGAAAGAGCTATGTATTGTCAAATACAACAGGCGAGGTGATGTGGTCATCATGCACTGTTTGACACCATCATCATACAGTTACCATTATTTTCTGACATCGCTAATTATACGAAAGAGATACGTATTGCCAAATACAGCATGCGAGGTGATGTATGTGGCCATGTACCGCCTCCGCCATTGAGCAGTAGAGGGAGGGATGCGAATCGTCAGTTTTGAAGGAACGCTTGGTATACATTGCTCAATTACGTTACCTCGTTAGTCATACTTGGTATACACGCGCTCAATTACGTTACGTCGTTAGTAATACTTCGCTTGGCATAGGTTGGGAGGCGATCATGCAGACGGTATGTACGAAATACCCTACGTAATGGGTTGGTAAGGTTGTTTACCGCAATTTTAACACATCTGCCTGTGCTTCCTTTTCCAAATTATTTTTGTCTCAAGTAAATGTAGGATTTCACGCCTATGATTTTACCTTGTCGATGTGGGGCTCTGCGGTCGTCAATTTTAAGTCAGAGATACGTCCTACAAATACATCAGGCGAGGTGGGTATGTGATGTCTATATATGCGATGTCATCACTATTGATCGCGAGGGTGATTTTACTTCGTGAGGTAAATGGTACTGTGTTTCGTAGAGGTCGTCTCAGGAGGGTATGCGATGGGTCGGCAGTGTGGTTTATCGCAATTTTATCAGGTCTGCCTGTGCTTCCTTTTCAACTTATTATTGTCTCAAATGTACGATTTCACGGCCATGATTTTTACCGTGCCGCTGTGGGCCTCTGAGGTCGCCAATTCTAAGACAGAGATACATCTTACAAATACAGCAGTTGAGGTGGGCATGCAACGTCATATATATGCGATGTCACTACTATTGAACGCGAGGGTGACTTTACTTTGTCAGGCATATGCTACTGCGTTTCGCAACGGTTGTCTCACGTGGACATGCGATGTCACCACTATTGAACGCGAGGGTGACTTTACTTCGTTAGGCACATTCCACTGCGTTTGGAATGGTAGAGGTTGTCAGGCAATCATGTAAGCGGATGGAGGCACGAAATACCCTGCGTAATAGGTTGGTCGTGTTGTTTACCGCAGTGTTAACATCCCTGTCTGTACTTACTTTTCACATTATTATAGACTATAGACTATATATAGTGTACGCTTATTATACGTCCTGTTTTCTCCCCACTGTCGTCGAAGATGTTGTAGTCCTGTAGATGTCGCGTCCATGTCTGGTGCTCTTGATATGTATCAAATGATACCTGCATTTTTGTCGATAGATAGCGTATATAGATCAGTTTTACAAAGAAAGGAGATCTTGAAAAATAGATTTTGTCGGCAAAACGGAAAATCAACCATTTTTCGCGCAATAGCAAGGCTTCAACGCTTGAAGGAAAAAACAACATGCCGGCTGCACCATAAGGTCACAACAAGCGAGGATGAGCATAGCGGTGGTGCAACCCTACCTCGGCAACCCTACTCCTGCGGGGACCGGTCCGCCGGTGGCACCCCAACACTACCTTTTGGGCGCGTCGTGCCTGATTCTGGGAGCGGGAAAACTCTGCCGTTTTGGGTAAGGACTCAACGCCCCAAGGAATATTTAATGCATGGGCTGCACCATAAGATTTTTACAGTTGGTGATGATAAGGGCCTCAACAAGCTCGAAGTAAAGACAAGCCTGCGTACGAGGTGCTCGTCGGCTCGTGGCATAGCGGTTGTGCAATCCTACCTTAGCAACCCTACTTCAGCGGGGACCGGTCTACCCCGGACGCACCTACCTTCGGGGGCGTGATGCTTGGTTGTGGGAGGGAGAAAACTGCAGCCATTTTCGGTAATGCTTCAACGCTCGAGGAAAGCATCAACGCTCGAAGAAAAAATGAACACGCGGGCGGCACCAAGAGATCCTAATCAAAGATGGCTAAAGGCTCTCACCAGCAAAGCAATCACAAGACTGGGTACGAGATTCTCGCCAGCTGGCCACATAGTGGTGGTGAATCTTCATCTTCGCAACCCCACATCACCGGACAGCATTCCAGTCCACCCCCGACGTGCCTGTAGAAGACCCGACATGACGTGATTGGTACTGGAGAGCGAGATATTTGCAGCCAAAGAAATGACCTGACCAAGAATCTCCCGGCGTACTCTACCGCAAATAGGCTGTATCCAGTGTGACGTCCGAAAGAATCTTCCAGAGGTGTGCTCTACCGCAAGCTGGGGGGGCTGTGGCGACTTGGATCGGATGGTGGACGCCTGGCAACGAGTTCAGCAGGTAGGTGTGTTGTATGGGTGTGTCTTGATTGTATATTTACCAGCAGGTGTGTTGTATAGGTGTGTCTTGATTGTATATTTACCCTAGTGGGGGCCCAGACCGAGCTGTTGCAAGAGGCGGGGGCAGCCTCCTACATGTTGTTGTTGTTGTTGTTGTTGTTGTTGTTGTTGTTGTTGTTGTTGTTGTTGTTGTTGTTGTTGTTGTTATTGTTGTTGTTTTTGTTCTCACATCAAATATATTGGCACCAACAGCAAGGGCGCTCCCTCTGTAGCACCGGTATTGCTGCATTACTAGTACACAAGCAAAAAGCCCCCCCTGCTCGGTGGCGCAGGATCGCAGGTGGGAGTGTGTTTTGAGGTGGATCCTAACGGTGTATTAATAGCATGGCCAAGATGCCATAAATGGCCTGATACGATGGGGAATAATTATTCGCGCGGGCACCCCCAATATACTTTGGGCCCCTCTGATGTTGCGTGGTAGTTCGCTTGCTTCCGTTGCTAGCGTTTCGGTCATGCGTGCGGGGTTCTTGGCAGAGGGGTTTCAGGATGAGAGCGTGTTAAAAAGAAAGAACATCATCGACTACACGGAGGCGCGCGGGCCTCGGGGGTAGGGGGCGTGTCCGAACTGCGGTGTGTCAAAGTGTTCCTCAGGCGTGCAGTACGGTGAATACTTGCACTGCTGCGCGCTCTTCCTATATATTAATCGGT
Source organism: Undaria pinnatifida (assembly GCA_012845835.1). NCBI lineage: Eukaryota > Phaeophyceae > Laminariales > Alariaceae > Undaria > Undaria pinnatifida. Next base: position 9,985,790 of record JABAKD010000004.1, read on the forward strand.
TCGTGAGGTCGCACTCGCCGTTTTTCTGGACGCTGTGCACGGGTCCCAAAATAGCTAATAATCCAATAAGTACCTTGTTTACGTACGTACGTGCTGTGACAGCTTTGTCTACTGTGAAAATCAATCTCCACATGATGCGTTTGTTGCGAAGGCGTGCCCTTCCACCTTGTGTGCCCTTACCGATATTTTTTTCTTGATATTTTTAACAAAATAGTCAACACGCACACGACGGAATCAGCATTCCGCTGACCGGGCACATTTCAAATCAATCTGGTTATTGACCCCACACGAAGAAGAGTCCATAATTCGCTTTTTTTCGTACCCAATCGATCTCAACGAGTAACAAGCTCAAAAAAGCGCCCTCTCGTTTCCTCTTGGTTTTGTTTCATTCTCCTGCAGTGTGTCTTGTTGCTGGCTTGTGCACGTTCTGCATTTCGTACCCAGTACGTTCGACGTCGCGTTGCCTGATCTCCTCGAACGATACCTTGCGATGTACATACATACGAGTACTCTTTTTTTGTTTCATAATTTGTGGCCTGTGATCTCTCCAGGGCGAAGAATCGGCATTGAAACTAGATGCACTGGATGTCGACGGGTAAAACAACAGTCTTATCAAATCGCACAAACATTATACACCGAGTCAGTAGTGGGAGCATACTGCCGTACCTGGCATGACAACAAAGTCTAATTTTTTTGTTTTAGGAATTAATAATTCGGTGTGTCTGTGTTTTTTTCACACTACTACTATACTGATACTTCCGCACCCATCTACTCCCAGCACAACCCGTGTCCGCGTCGATGCCTCCTGCTAGAGAGGCGAGCGCTGTGCCCACAATGTAAGATGCACATACACACATCCCAAACATCAGGAAGGTTATTTGGACATGCAATGAGCTGGCCCAACTATCTGGTCGTACGGATCTTTGAGGCGGTAAGCTGCTCGCGTTAGGGAGTTTGGAAGAGCTTCCTGGCGGGACCAAGGTACGGGCGTAGACCCAACCCAACCCCTATCCCCACCCCTAACCCTAAACCCAACCCGGACCCACAACGGGCGAGACGTGCGAGCGGCTTTGCGGACCGCCAACCGGTCCTCGGCCAACGAGCGGGAGTGAAAACCCTCAAAGATCCCGTGGCCAGATGTTTAGGTTTTCTTCATGCAATGCCGAACGCAATGCATATGAAGGCTGGTGATAGCCAAGCCAGCGCACTAGATTGCTTGCAAGGAAGAAAAAAGAGAGGAACTGAGAAGCAATAGAGTCATACCACTGTAGGGGTGCAGCAGAAAGTTTCCGCTCAGCATCTCACCCGAACCATGACTTCGAAGGCATTCGTTCGCGCAACCCGACCAGTATTCCATGCCTCGGTCCTAAAACAAATTCATCTCGTAAATATATTATTAATAAACTAAACGGGGTAGTTTCTCAGTTGAGGAGCTCAACAATAACACTAGCATTCGCATTAACATTGACGTTAACATAAACATTAACACTAACATTAACATGAGCATTAACATCAACATTATCATTGACATTAAGATTACCATAAACCTTTGGCTCCCAAAGTGCAACCCCTACCGTGCGATGACTCAATGGTGAATGGAACGAAAGCAGGGGCGGAGGGGCGAGGTAGCAAGCAATATTAGCAGCTTCACAGTGAAGGGGAGATCTTGATTTTTAACGGTTTCCAGAAGAAAACGGATATCAGTTATTTTAAGAAATTCTTCGTCACTCAAAAAAGAAAATGAACTCGCGGGCTGCATCATAAAAGGGCTCTTGGGGATGGTAGGGATCGCACCAATTACGAAGCACAAAGAAACCTGGGGATGATGTGAGGCGCTCGCCAACTGATGGCATAACCCTACGTGGGCAAACCCTACCTACCTCGGCAGGGACTGGTCCACCTCCGACACGCCAGGAGAAGACCCGGGCATCACCTTTCAGAGAAATCGTATGCTTGGTTCTGGGAGCGAGCAAAGTGCCACCAAAGTAACGTCTCACTCAGTGAATCTTCCGTTCTCCTCCTCCGCAACCAAACTGCAGCTAAAATGGCCTCTCCACGAATCTCGCGGGGGTGTGCTCTTCCACATGCTGGGAGGATTACGCCGAACTACATCGGATAGTGGGCGCCTGGGAACGGGCACAACAGGTATGTATACCATGTAGGTGAGTGTGCCTTGATGTACCTTAGCTCATGACGGAGCCGTTGCGAGAGGCAGATATATCTCCCACCCCACATGTGTCGAAAGTGGCGATAACTTATGGATTTTAACCCTTTTGCAGCTTCAGTGGCAAACACTCACGAAATTTATTGACGATTACGGCATTTTCCAGGGTTGTCCCGCGCTAGGGTGCAGGAGAAGGTTCTGAGCCGCTAACTTTACTCGAGGAGCTCAATATCACACCCGAAGTACGACTTCGAACACCTTCGCTCACACTAACCGATCAGCATTTCCATGCGCAATTAATAGTCGTAAAACAAGTATTCTCCTAAAGAGCCATCCCACGGTAGGGTTGGAGCAGAAAGTCCCTGAGATCCTCACATACATGAAGAACTCAATATCTCACCCGAAAAATAAACTGGAAGACATTCGTTCGCGCAACCCGGCCAAGCTTCTACGCCTTAGTCCAAAAATATAGTGTACTCGTGAAATTACTTCATTGACCATCAGTTCACTCACATGAGGAACTCAATCGCCCCGGGACTTTTTCTCGCAGAAAGTGCAACCCCTACCACCGTGGGATGACTCTAAAATGATCATATTAACCGATAATTCCAAGGTGCAGGAGGAGCCCAACCGGTCAGAAGGTCAGAAACGTTTGGCCCCAAAAGCGCAACTCCTACCGCGGGATGATTCTCCACACGAATCTAAGCTGGCTGCTGGATAAGTAGGGGGTTCATTCACGTTCTGATGTACTTTATAATCCAAGGAGTGACATGACACGCGCGTGACATGATGCATAATACTTCTCCTCTTGACACGCGCTCACACAAAAACAAGTGATAAGACCGGGCGTCTCGCTTGTTTCAATCGCACTTTTTGGGCCCCAAAAGAGTCAACGCACAGCAATAGCGACAAACCAAATGACAAACGTGATCTTCTATGGCATGAGATTGCCGTACACGTAGTATGATGCGACACGCGTGTCGAACAACTGCTTGCGTCGAAGTTCGGGTACTCCGGTTATAATCCTCCCATCTCAGAAGGCCGGGAGGCTTGGCTTGACCGATGCTGTAATCGTCATTGATATTGGCAATCCCTTCCGTCATAAAATCCGAGGCGTGCTACGACAGAGGGAGCCTTCTCTGGCTGAAACATTTTCTGAACCACGGGGCTCCCCAAACTCAAATCTTCAAAAGGACAGTCTTGCACCATTACTGCAACATGATTTTGAATTTTTGAAGATGGGTTTCGTTCCTCGAGTTGCACTTTAAATTTAGTCACAATCGGTTTTTGGATGAACTGTAGAACGCCTCAGGTGAGAACCATAAGAAACAAATGGTGCGGTTCTACCGAAGCAGGTGTAGGAGTAATTGGCAGATACTGATGCACACAACAGTAAATAACAGCACCAAAAATGAACAAGTACACCTCCTCCGAATCACTACGCCGCCGACCCTGCCGTAAGATAGAGCTCTAAATAAACGTAAGCCTAAAAATTACGGGCTAAAAATAAAATTGAAATCTGTTCTACTGGAGTTAGTGTTGGAAGAACCAACTCTCAAATAAGATATCCTGGCGAAAACCAACAGCTTGATTTCTTATCAGAGGGCCTGTATGGTATTCATGGTGCTGAAGCAACGAACCTCGCCCGCTCGGTAGCACATAATTGCGGCGGGGATATCGGCCTTTGGACTCGTGCTACGATAGAAGTGCACCACGTTTTTGCTGACGTTCCTGAATTTGGGAACTAAAGACATGCGTTGACCCAAAAACTGATTTGGAGAAGAATAAAACTGCTACCGTATGAAAATCCCATGGCCTAGGTACACAACGAGAATCATGTAAAATAAATGGAGTATTTCTGACGATTTTGGGTTAAGGAGTCGCGTCATTCAGAAACCATTTCAGACGGAAAGTGATACGTCTGTCGTAGCACGCGTCTTTGGATGAATTCTATGAAAGGTAGCACGTCAGAAAACTCAAAAGGCGTGGGATGGAGAGCATTTGTTCGAGTGGGTGCCCCAAGAGAGTTTAGGTCACCTCTGATGCAACCTAGAACAACACAGCGCGAGGCCATGCGCTGCGGAGGTGCAATTCTTCAGCGCCCTCCAGGGTGTGCGCTCCAACGACACGCAGTTGACCAGTCCAATAATCCTCCCGCTTACGACAGTTCCTGCGTCCTCAAGCTAGATTACCCGTGGCCTCACAGGCATATGTCCGCGTAAAGCAGCAACGCGTGCTACGATAGAGGTAGCGCTTTTCCGCTACAACGTTAGGATTCCCCATAACGGGGTTCCTCATCCCAAACTCTTCGGAACGTCAGTGCTTGTTTAGCACTTCAAATAGTTTTATACCTAGGCCATGGATTTGGTCATCGGCTTGCACTTTCATTTTGGTCAACGTATTAGGTTTACGGAGGCGTGAAGTGTACAGCACCTCAAGTAAGAAGCCTAAAAGAATCAACAGTGCGCCTCTCCCGTTGCATGCTTCCATTGTAGGGTCGGAGCTTGCTGTAGCTCACTTGCTGTTAGCAGTCTCGATCGCTGTGGGCCCGTCGCTACCTACAAGTGTGTCGATGCATGGAATTTAACGATATTGACAAGCGTCGCGTCGGAAGCGGGCATTGCTTCTTGGGTGCTGAACAATGGCGGACAAGAGCCCCTCCGCACTGTCCACTGGCTTAGTTCCGGAGGCAGTTTTTTCCTGTACCGTTCACATCTTCATACGTCAATATACATGTAGGCAATGACGGGCCCACAACGGTGGAGCTCGCTGACAATAATTGGTGCACAACGAGGGAGACCGCAAAACAGCAAGGCCACGCTACGTAGAACTTCGTCCCTATACCGCTCCATGTGGACCTCATGTGTGCAACGTGGCGGAAAGTGATGTCTGCTCCGGCAGGAACTAGGGTAAGCAGAACGTGTATTGCGCTGGCTGACTGCGTCTCGAAGGAGCGCACAGAGGTTGGAGAAGTTGTTCTCCATAGCAAATTTCTTGGTGTTGTGCTGTCCTTCTCTGTGCTCCGTGGCTACTCTTGTCGCGGTGGGCATTGACATGAGCGCTCGTTTCGCTGTTGCAAAGCGGTGACAAGGAAGAGAGCGAAAACATCAAGTACAGGTGCGACGAGGGTAGTCATGGAGGATGCCACAGGACAGTACAGGGTTAGGGCACGCGCCGCAGAGACAAAGGTCCGCAGCGCCGCACAGGCTGCGCGAGCCTTTAAGATATTCACAGTCGGCCAGTGCAAAACGCGTTTTTCTTACCCTCGTTCCTGCCTCACCCAGGGCTGCTTCCGTTGACCTCCCAGGTAAGGAATTATCGAAGAGCAGCATGTAACCGGGGTTTTACTTCGCCCACTGTTGCTGTTTTTTCCCGATTGTTGTACGGCCACCCGTTGCTTCCTGCAGATGTATTAATGCACGGACATTAACGGAATATGAAAAGCGTTGCGTTGTCATCAGGGGTTTCTTCCGATGATTTTGTGGGTGCTGAAAGATGATACATTAGCATCCCCGGCTCAGGCCTACGCCGAGCTGCGTTGGACCTCTGCTGAGTCTCCGAGGCGACGCTTTCCTACACCTTTTTCGTATACCAGTTTTTCTGTAGGCAGTCACAGGCTTGTTTAGACCCTGACGCGACGTTTTCCGATACTTTTTTCATACAACAATATTCGTGTAGGCAGTCACAGCCCCCCAGCGATGGAGAAAGCTAGAGGCAACATTGCCCACGACGGGGGAGAAACATAATAGCATCTGTCAAGCTGCATAGGAACCCAGTTCCTATGCTGCTCTGCGTGGACTTCGTATTTACGACGCCACTGGGTGCAATGCTTGGGGCCGCAGCAACAAGCGTAGGTGGAGCGCGAAGTGTAACGGCTGATTGCATCTTGAAGGACTACACAGTCTCGGGGACACTAGCGATATTTGTCTCCACAGCGCACGCCCTTGCGCTGTGCTGATGCTGTGCGGTCGACGGAACAGCACTGCGGCATGGACTGACGAGTCAAACATCGCTTTCGTCGTCATGACTGTGTCCCCCATGGAGACGAAGTCGGCCACTTACCCCTGATCCTGCAGTATCAAGAACCGCTTCCCGTGATCGCTCAGGCAAGCGGTCCACCGAGAGAAGCGTAGGGTATGGATCCTGCATAGTGAACCGCTGAAAAAATTTCTTCAAAGTGGTGGGCACGATACTTCCCACAGCTGTATTGGTGATAGTAACGTAATGTTTATGGGGCGGTCAGGGATCGTTCCCCGATGGTTTGGCGGGTACTGAACAATGAAGTACTAGTAGACTTGCCTCACGCCAATCCTTGACCGCGTTGAACACTTGTATAGCCCCCGACGCGTTGCGTTCGTATTGTGTTAATATTCGTACAATATTCATTTGCCAAGAGTCGTTCTACGGTAGCCCCCCAACGTTTCTTGAACGAACTCGCCGGTTTCAAAACCAGCTCCCGGTCGTGTCTCCTGAAGTATGGTATCCCTCGACACCACGACGTCATCGATCAATAGGCCTGTGCACACAAGAAAAGATATGGACACCTTGTTTTCAATTGTATCTTTCCTTGTGTCGAGCAGCCATGATTCTTTTGAAACGTTCGTTAAAGAACATGGCTGGTTTTGGGGAGGGCTATCGTAGAATCAGTCCCAACATCGTTGTTGTCAGTCATGAGTCCATAATGGTGCAGATAACTAACGGCGAAAGCGCGCTTTGTAAGGCCTCGGGCCTATGTTGTGTTCGGTGGAACCCGCCAAGCGGCGGGGAGTGGTTCTTAGTGTCGTAGCAGCCGGGATAAACGGAACGGGCATTGCACTGACCGATTGCGTTCGCAAGGAGCGTACAGCTCGGGCGACGCTGTCGAACTCATCCTTTTGCAGCCCATGATCTACCTGCACAGGGTAGGCCATGCGCTACGAGGGGCAAAACGCCTGCAGCGCCGCTCAGGTTGTGCGCTCGTTCGAGACTCGGTCGTCTAGTGCGATACAGGTACACACCATGGGCTGCGAGAAGCTGAACTCGACAATGTCACTGGGACTGTGCGATCCTTCTAGACGCAGTCAAACAGCGCAATACACGTTCCGTTTACACTTGATCTGCCAGCTGTCAGCTTCGCTTCTGGTGGCCTCTCAGGTATGAAATCCAAGTAGAGCAACGCTGGGCCAGGATCTTACATATTGTACTGCTGTCTTTAGGATGCATCGCTGTGGGCACGTTTCTGCCTAAAGCTGTATCGATGTATGGAAATTATCGGTGTTGGACAGCATTGCGCAGCGGGCGAGGATTGTTCTCCGGTGGATTCGCGGGTGCTGACTAATGATGCGTTGGCAGGCTCGCTCACGCCCGCACATGGCTGCGTTGTACACGTGTTTAACCGCCTACGTGACACTTTTGAATATCGTCAATGTTCGTATATCAACACATTTGTTGGCTGTCCCGGACTGGCAATGATAGAGAACTCGATCGTCAGCAGGGAATTACGTACGATCCAGGATTTCGGGACTATGCTACCCTACGTGGACCTCGCACGTGCAACATCACGGGGACGGTGGTTGGTGCCACAGCTACCACGAGAAGCGGGATGCGTATCGCACTGGCCGGACGTGGCTCACAGGGGCGCACAGTCCGGGCTGCGCTGGTGATCTGCTTCTACGCCTGGCGGCGACTCTAGTACGCGTTACTCTAGGCGGCGCTGGCGACTGGCTCCACCACAGCACATGCCCTAGGTCTGTACTGTTCTTACAAGTATTTTCTTGTCACGTGGACTTCGTCAGGCCTTGAGAGTGAGCACTCGTTTCCTTTGCCTGAACGAGTGCCTGGAGAACGAGCATTGATTTCAGAGACAGACGCGACAGGGGAGGCGGCGTAAAGTAGGAAATGATAACACAGCGCTAGGCCTACGTCGTGGAAGCACTAGTCGCTAGCACCACCTAGAATTTACAGTCTTCCTGAGCCGCGCTCGGCCAGTGCAACAAGAGCCCGCTCAAACAAGTTTCTGCGGCATCAAGCACCGCTTCCCGTAGCATCTTATGCACGGTGTCCATGTAGAGCATGCATTGGGTCAAATTGCTACGCAGAGCGCAATTTCTGATAGTTTGCTTCATCGATGTAGGCCCGTGACTGCCTACCATTGACTCCATTGACGAAATTGCACTCGAGAACTGATGCACTTCAACCACTTATCTTGCGTTGTACAGGTGATCAGATCCTCCTCTCACAACGAAAAAGCCAACGCCGTACGATAGGTTTGGGAGGCATTGTGAAGCATGCATCCGTTGCCGCGTGGGCGGGCTTTAGGTCGCCTTCTGGAAGCACGTGCTCTCACATTTGTTCATTGTCGATCATCGTGCAGTCGGGTGATCGACAAGCCTCGTCAATGCGTCGATCGCGCTTGTGATCGTTCTCCATATGTGACTGCGCAGTGTTGCATTTCGTTTCAAATACCACCAAAATGGTAGCTGTACTATTATTAGTACTTTTAACACGGTACCACGTTGCTGTTTCTGCACCTCTGCATCGGACATCACAATTGCCAGAAATAACCACGGAAACGTTCCGTTTCTTGTTGAGGTGTCCTACATATTACACGATATAAAACATCAATATGGCACAGGACACCTATCACATACCAGGAATAATAATACCAAACACTTTACAATCCAAAGCTGTGTTTCTTATTTTGGAGAGGGAGCGCTGTGCACTAACTTTGCAAAAAGATCCCACATTTCATCGCTGTAAACATCAATCTGACTTCCTTGTCACTCGGTTACTTTCAAGTCCTGAATTTCTGTACACTCAACATTTGTAATGTCTTGACCACGGTGCACGTTGTCAAAATGGTGTACCATGAGGTCAACAATATGCTTCTGTTGACGATAGGCAAGAGCGACCGTCGGGTAGGGGTTTCTGTTGAGCATAGACCGGTTATGGAAAAAGAAGCGGAGTGTGACTGACTGCGTCGCTGGAAAAAGACGCCCTAGGAGCGACTCCCCTACCGTACTCGTAGCCCCGGTCAATTACTACTGTAGGCCGTTACTCCGGACCCCGCTGCGAACGAACGCAGAGTGTGTGGTCTTGTGATCCATCACCTGCTACTTGTCGTGGAGCAGTACAACGCCTGGCGTTTACGTTACTGCTTCGTAATTCACACGATCAACGTTCAATTCGCTGCCCCCCCGTGTGATAGCCCAGGAGGTCGTTCTGCTTCGTGTGTGGCAGTTTTGGTTGTTGTAGTCTATGGGATCGAAAGTTCCGGATAAATCGGAAATCGTATCGGTAATCGTGCCGGAAAAAACGTCCCGATATCCGATAACACAGCTATTCTTGCAGGGGGGAAGGTTTGAAGCTTTACTGTACCCCCCTCCCTTGTTGTAAGGGTGCGAAGGTAAGGGGGCCAGAAAAAAAAACGGAATGCGTGCACCTTCGGCAATGCCATGATGACCTGTGTTTCCGTATTTGCTTCTCGCACATCAGTTGTCAGCTCATAATATAAATTGTTTGCGATCCGGTCCGATAAAAAAAAGCGTTTTCTAAATTAGAATGTCGGAATGCTAAGCTCTTCGGACCGGAATAGTCGAGTTGCGTTCCACTTTTCTTGTTTTTGTTTTTCATCCCAAGTATTATTCTCACACTACTCTCGCCCTCCCTCCCAGTAGTACCTCAGATCCGGGGTCACATAGTGGGCCCTTCTCCCCCTTCCCCACTACGGTACGTGCATTCATTTTTATCGCGAGAATATTTCAGCATTTTTCTTCCCTCGTTGACTGGCGTCCACTTGTACCTGCCCACGCTGCCATTATAAAAGACGCTCTGAGCAGTTAGTCGATCCGTTTTGTTTTTTGCTTTTTCGCAAATATAGTCAAATGTCACCACGGTGGGAATCGAACTCAAGCACCAACCTCTACCAGTAGTAGTATTACAGGGTAACCACTAGACCACCGGGGTAACCGGTTACTGGGCAACCCTACAATAATGATCGATGCTTCAATCGTCCGATATGTAGACTACAACTTGCCGTGTTTCCCCTGTCGTCGCATCCCCAAAGGGTTACTTTTCGTCTGCACAGCGGTGCCGCCACCTGCCGGCTCATGTTAACTCTGGTGTGAAGACGTAGTACTGCTGTTTTTTGTAGTAGTAGCAGTATGTAGACTAGCGGTATTAGATCTACTGGATTATGATTAGGACCCATTCGCGTTCTATTCGAACGCACATGGATGGATGCCGAATGTAGGTCAGGTTTACACTCGACGATCGTACTACAGCCTGGGATGGAACGACCAACGAACCGCTGTAGTTCTCACATCTGTTCTACGTTCTGATGAGCTTGTCGGACGTTAGTAGGGATCAAGGCTGTGTGGTGGAAGCATCTGGCACTCGATTTTGGGAGAGTTTGTTAGTTTTCGGGAGGGTCCTACAAGAAATGTACAGGAGTTCGTATACCAGGTATGAACTACCAGATATACCTCGGAAAGCTCTTGGCAAGATATTTCGAATGAGAACCTACTTCCAACTTCAGGAGTGCGCTGTGGAGTTCACAGTGATGTGTTGGCTATCGCAGCAGAAGGGGCTAGTCTAGTCTACACACACAAATCGCCATATCTCAACAACTACGTACGGCGGTCCAAACGAAAAAAACTGCGGATTTCGAAAGCTACGCAACACTTTTTTCTTTTTTCATCCGAATAGTCCCCCATCCCCTGTAGGACCCGGCGTAAACGTTCCGAAACAAACTTTTCAACGATTCAAACCACTTCACCACGTTAGACCACACCAAGCAGCTCAAGCTGAAGGCGCCCAGCCCTCGATCCGAGGCCATGGCGCCGTTTAGACTGAGATCACAGACCTCTGAGAGCGTCAAGACAGCCTTGGCTTCTCGGGGCGCTCGTAAGCTTGTCAGCGTGCTCCAAGTGAAGGCTAGTAAGAACACGTATCAAGCGGAGGTAAGGCCGATCTCCATGTTGGTACGAGGTCCCGCTGGAGGAGCGAAGGGATCAGGTATCCACGCGGCAAGATGACTCGAGATTGGGCAGGAGAGGAGAGGTTCGCTGGTGCCTGGCGGCCTAACCACAAGAGCAGACTCTTGCCCCGCCTGAGTGACGCCAGGCGCAAGCTCGAAGCAGAGACCGAAGATTCTACTCTGAGACAAGCGCGAACGGGACTGTCAACAATCTCCGAGGACGCACGCCCTGAAAAACGCGGGGGAGCACGCGAAGGTGGAGGCAGGCCGAAGGGAAGCTATTTCGCGAGTTGGCTGTAGGTTATCTTGGAAGAGCTGAAAGCAGCGGTCAAGTTCGGCAATCTTGAGCACGTGCACATGGCGTCGCGGGACCTCCCTGCCGCGATGTTTGAAGCGAAATCGGATTTGTCAAAAACCAAGCGGGGTTCGATCCGTTTTTCCTCAAACAAACGACAAGCCTGGCCAGGAAATCTGCTCTTCGCAAGATGAAATGGGGGAAGTTCCAGCACGAACGGAGCACTGGGAGCATGCGGTCGGCAACGTCAGGGCCGTGGAAAAAGAGTGCCTTGGAGCTTCTTCAGTGCACTCTGTTGGGCTCGAGGTGAGCGCAGCTTCGACTGCTGTACATACACCTCTGGTGTATCATAATATGATCTGCATGCGCATTTCGCTCAGTGGTTGTTTACGTATATCATACACGCTGTTGTATGCTGCTGCTGTATTGCTGCTGCTGTATTGCCGGTGCCGTTGCTGCTGCATCGCTGCTGTACAGCTCTTGCTGTAGACTAGCAAACTATGTAGTCTATACAAGGGCTTCGCTCGCGGGCGGCTGGGCGCCGCCCGCTACGCTTGCGGAAGGAGGAATAGACATTCAGTAGAAAGGCGGAAAAGAAGCACAAATGGCGCAACTGGCGACTTGAAAATGCCAAGAGGTCCATATATAGTACAACGGTACAGGATAGAGACGATTATGATTATGAGTTTGTTATTATCATCCATTCGCCCAGGCCATGATGGGCACGTCGGAGGACTTGCTTGGCATATCCTTCCACCTCTCAGGTAGCACCTAGGTCCTGTACACTTACTAATAGCTCTCTCTAAGTCGATCATCAATAATAAATTATCGCAGTGCATAAACACCAGGCACGCGCTTGTCAAGGATACAGGAAAACTACAACTTAAGATGTAAAGGAGCGCAGTGCCAAAAAAAACATGCTGGAAGCAGGAACTTGAACGCACACACCGCAAACATGTGAAGTACATTTGTATTCCTGAAAGACGAGCACGCATTTAGCCATAGTTCTCAAAAAATGATGCTGGTATAATAAACCACAGCTTAACGTTCTATAAAGAACGTGCTGTCAACATTGCTTCCGAAGGAGCATGCAGGCTTGCTTGGCTCTTCCTCCTCAGCGGGGGTACCCAGCACCTTGCACTCTTGTTTTTGTCGATGATCTTGTGGATCTGTCCACAAACGTTGAAGCATGGCGGGAGAACGTCGATAAGTATGTGTAAAAAAGTATTCGTACTTCTCTCCAGCAGACGTCGTAACCATCCGAATTATTGGAGCTCCTTTCTTCGCTGTTAGTAATTGTTGTGGTATTGTTGTACTTGCTCTTGGTACTTGGAAAAAGAGCCGCACTTCATAGACTATATCCGCACGCCATCCCCTAGTCTTGAGCAAGAGACATGCATGTCTCGACTCGTGACACACAGGACGCAAGATAAGAGTAGAACATACCTCGATGTCGAACGCCCTCGTGGCACCGTGGGAATGGAATGCGGGATGTATATCGAGCAAGTGGTCGCCTGCCTTCTTCAGGAGGTCACCGACCTTGATGTCGCCGGTGCACTTCGTGTTTATGTCCTCGCCGACTTGGCGGCCCTCGGCGGCTGCTTCGCAGGGCTTCTGCAAGCGACAACAACGGATGGGAATACCTAGCGTTCAGTGAATGTTCAAAATAGTAAGGCCACGTAGCTGTCGTCGATTTCCAAAGTTTGAAAGGAAGTCGTACAATTTAACACTGTTGTAATGAAAGCGGTCGTTTATGGGCAAAGCCCTGCCTGGTACCACAACGTTGCTAACACCTATGAAACCACCACTGGGACAGGAACGAACGGGATTCACAGTCGCAACTGGTAAGCGTAAGCCCCGGTATACTGCTATATAAGGCCTACCGGCGGAATACCGACAACGAAGGGTAAGAGACAGTACCTGCTGTATATATTGTTCAGTACTACTCTATTACTGCTGCTATCAACACTATTACGACCGACGTGTACTGCGATTCCTGAAGAGGTTGCGCACCCTACTTGTACTCGTTAATACAAAGAGTCCATGTGGTTGTATGAAAAATGAGAAACAGTAGTAGTACACCACGTCACTACATGAACAACTCGCTAACCGCAATCACGGGACTGCTCTCCAGCATCACCCAGATTAACTTCAGCTTCTGTTTACTGCTATATATCAACCTCCAGTGTGTACTGCGACGGGTGCTGAGGTATCATGCTGCTGTGTTATTTATCACTGCATGGACCATTTTTACAACCCTGGCTGACCCCCCGTGATGAGACTTTCCCGTTTTCATTGCGTCTTACATGTATAGATACCACGTAGTCGTAGTCGTACATCCAAAACGTGTGTTTATATCACAGCACAAAGCGTCACTGCATGGACCACTCGTTCAACCCCCGCTTACCCCGATGACGGGACTGCCCCGTACTCGTAGTCGTACATACATGAAGTGTGTTTGGCTGTACGTATGAAAAAGAAATCGCATCACACAGCGTCACTGCATAGGTCTACTCGTAGACCATGAAAAAGAAATCGCATCACACAGCGTCACTGCATAGGTCTACTCGTAGACCTGAGTACTTGTACAATTCCCGCTTACACCGCGATGACGGGACTGCCCCGTACACGTACTACATACTCGTACATGCAAAAGTGTGTTTGTACGCATGAAAAAGAAATCACAGCACAACAGAAATGTAACTCACGTTTCGTCAAGCTCTCAGCTCCTTCGTTAGGGACGCCGATCGAAGGTGAATCACAGGTGTCCGCGTCACACCAGTCACACACACGAGGGTTATCGCCGCTTCCCCAGTGCTTCTTGTGAAAAGCTTGGCACGTGGAAGGCTCGTCACTTCTGCAGGTGTCGCAGACAGCGTACTGGGAACTCCTGTTTTTCCTATTTCGTGCGATGAGGAAGCCGTCACAACCCTTGCTCGGGCACGGCCAATCAGGATTGCCAGAAGAAGCTGAGTCCCGTTCTTGCCCGACCAGCTTCCACACGCCTGATCCTGAACCTCCACCACCCCCACTGTTGGCGGAGCCTCCTCCCGCACTAGCCTTGGTCCGCTTCGCAAATTTCAACTTCAAATTGTTATTGCCGATCCTGGCCGATCCGGCAAATTTCAAATTCAAATTGTTTGCAGCCGTCAACGGCAATTCCCTCTCAACAGCCAGCAATTGGCCAACTTCAAATAAAAGTAAAAAAAAGAAGTTGCTGAAAAAGCGAAATAAAAATATCAGAGAGAAAGCAGTAAAGATCAGAGAATGAGAGCTAAAAAGTAAGTAAGAATGAGACTAGGGAAAGCAAGGAAGGCAAGGAACTTAGGGACGGTTCTTTTTCCCAGCAACTAATTTTCTTTTCGGCAATTACGGGCTGAGAAGGGCAGAGAGGGGGGAGGATATGCCGAGCGAGACGTCCGAGGGGGGCGAGGTCTAGGTATATAGTTTTATAGCGTGCGTCTATTCCAGGCATGCAACGCGTACCGTACATATAGTCTAACGTAATACGGTCCATTCGCGCATACACTATGTAGCGATCATTTGCGTTGAGTATATTTTTTTGTTCGGAGACGCGTACATGGCTCCGTAAAACACCCCCCCTCCCTCCATGGCCCGGTCGACCCCACACTCCGGCCTCACCCTGCCGTTGTCTCGCACCCCCTTGCTGCGCCATACGCTCCCAGGAGTCTGTCAACGCTTCTCACGCGCAGGCTGGGAAGCTGTTTCGACGCGCGCTGGTTTCAGAAATTTTGCAGGAAAGCATCACGAGGTCTACGCACGAAACAAGACGGGCCCCGCAGCAGTGGCGGAGAGGGAAAAGTGCAAGTCGCACCGTACTCGTAGGCCGACTCCGTCGGAATTCATTAACCTCGCGTAGTGTGTAGCGTATGCAATGTACCGGTATTTATATAGTCTAGAGTTGTACATTGGACACAGTGGTAAGTACATAAGAAGCCGTGGTATGACATTGTTATCTTGTACACCAGTGTGCGAGTGCAAGGAAGCGTCCGAGATGGAAGAAAATATGATTCATAAACAACGATTCATAAACAAGCGCCAACGCCTGCGTTCGAGGCGAAATAAGTACCAGGTAGGTACGCATTTATTCATGTATTTTTTCTGCCCCCTTCCCACTAATAACGCCATATGATTATCGTTGAAACCCCGCACACTAAAAAAACGATTTCATGGCATTCGTATGCTCAAACTCCGCCCAGGTAAACACGAGAACATAAATAAGGCCTGTTTAGACATAGTTGCGAAAATCAACGATTTTTTAATCCAATCCCATCCCCAGGAGAAAAGCTCCACAAAATCTACCAGGTATACGAAAGCCTCATAAATCGGGAATTGCTCAAATCGATATGGTGTCTCAAGACTTGTGGCAATTAGAATGTAGACCATTGTTAAAAGAAAATCAGGATAAAGGGATACAAATTGACGGAGTTACGGTCGTTCAATTAAATCCAGGGTCCCAGATGCTTCCACCATACATAGCTGCGACAGTAGTAGACACATATATAATACACTACTAGGTACATTGCGTGATGATGTTGTGCTTTCTGCCTCGCTCACCGTTTATTTTGATGTTTTGATGGATGGCTTCCCGTCCATAGCATACCAGGTACGAATCACAGAAGTAAAGTGTTGTGTTTTCTTGAATTATTTTCGTTCTTGTTGATATTTTTAATGAAGGAAACGAAACGACACAGCTGCAATCGACGCGTCAACCATACGATTTCCAATTTTTCGAAGATGCATCCCTCGTTTCGGCATGTATAATATGATATGGTGAGTAGCACAATATCGTAAGAATTAAGCTGCAAACACTGGTGTGACAAGTAAGTTTGGAAATAACAGAACAGCAGTCAGCAGAACTAGTAATTGGCATTCAATAATCATGACAAGATGTTGAACCCAGATGACTGTAACCACCAGGCACTTGATCCTCATCATTTCTCGTGGGGTTATACACCATATGTGCATGGGTCCGATCTCAAACTGCAGTACCCCCCCCCCCCCCCCCCCCCAACCCGGAACAAGACATATTAATGGTAACATTAAATGCTTATTACGAGTTCTACAGCCAGCCGTCACATTTTGTCTCCTTTTGATCGGGTCATACGTAGGTTCCGTGCCCCAAGTAGCTAAATGTTAGAAGACGTTGTTGTTGCATCCTCCTGCTGGCCCTGGTACTAGCGACCACAGCACTACTCACCCACCGGCATCTTTCATGAGGACACCCCCGTATACGAGCTATCGGAGTATCACAAAGCTTGCAGAGGCGAGTTGCGACGAAACGCTCAATATCACAACTAGCTGTTGTTGTTGTTGTATGTAGTAGTTTACTGTTTGGGGCTGTGAGTTGGCTGGAGTTCCCGTCTGTTGGCTGGCGAACTAACTGACACCATTGCTAGTCGACGAGTTTGCTGGCGTTAGGCGGTCAACTAGTCAACCAAAGTCAGGCGAGCGAAGCTAGCCGACCCCCCCCCCCCTGGCCGAGGAGGCCCCTCAGGCCTCTAGAGACGCCACTTGAGGGCCCGACGGAATCGCCTCCGGATGATCCCACTGATGATGTCAAAAAGTACGTAACATCGTTCTATCCTCAAACAGCTATGATACATCGGCCAGGTTGAGCCCTACCTAGCTTTGATCATGAAACAGGAACCCTTTGAAGCTCGTCTCGGTTTATCAGATTTCATAATGATGCACTAGTTTTATGGAAATACCGTGGGTCGCTCACTGGGGTTACATTGTGTCGTTAGGACAGTACTCATTCATGCGGCACGCTGTATGTAGCGCACCACCAGCAAAACAAAAATCACAAAACAAAAAAAGACTATAGGAATAGACTGGAATCTCTTCTGCGACAGGAACGTATTAAACTGACTATTATACGAGTACTTCCTTTGCATACACCATCAAGAACTTCCACACCTAATAATGCTGGGATCTGTTCCTTGTAGCGCGTACAGGCAAGATTCCCTGTAGCGCGTACTCGGTCGCGGAGCAACGCACGGAATGGTAACTTGCTCGACGGATGCTCCAATCAATGCTGCCGTGGTATGTTGGCAGACCAGGCTCAACGCTGCCGGCACTTTCGGCCCTGCCATCGGCACTGGCACATTTGATGGCGACGGGCTGATGCGCCATTAGTTGCAGACGGCCTTTCTTTGTGAAGCGTGGTAGCGCTATATGGAGACGCGGGAAATTTGCCCTCCGTACTACCCAAGCCTTCCTACAAGCTAGGAACCCGTAATGCAAAAAATAGTGGGATAGTCGGGTGCCGCCGCAACGAACTGTTGATGCAACGAGTGATAGCTGACGACCTTTAGTCAACCAATTCATAGCCGTGTACCTTACTTTTAATACACATATCATCCGATCAATTCAAGGGAAGTATTCTTCATACATACACGGAGTATCAGATTTCGCATGCTTTCTCGTAGAAATATATCGTTACTGTATTGTTACTGTTACTTACGTATTTTAGCGGTCCCCCAACTTGGCCGTAGGGGTAAGGTGGTATTCCGATATTTGGCGGTCGAAATAGCTTGGCAGGATTACCTGATAATCTGCAACGAAGAAGGCGGCTTCTCCTTATTATGTATTAAGGGGTCGTACCGCTCTGGCGCACCGCCACCTTGCTGGGGGTTCCTACGGTATTAATGAAGGCTGCTCAGAAGGCTGGCAGATGGTTTCGAAGAGTAGATGAGGGAGCCGAGTTGTTCATGCGGAATTTGCATGAAACGGAGAGACGCAAAGCTGCAGAGCGACGCGCAAAGGCTGCGGCAGCGCCATCCACCGTTGGCATCTCTAAGCGGCCGGGGGGAGGGGGAAGGGGGGGGGGCGGCGAGGGGACTGGGGGAGGGGGGGGGGGGGGGGGGGGGGGGGGGAAAGGGAGGAAGGGGGGAGGGGGGGGAGGGGGAGCGCCATGCCCAAGAGACTGAAGTCTGGGTTTGGCCATCATCGTATTGAAAGTTGTGGGCCTTCTAATGGCTGTCACAAGATAGCATAAGACCGCCCTGACTTCTTCGATATTTTGCGTTCTCTCCCAGGTGCCATTGATGATGGACGTGATACCCTCTGTTAGCCCAATGCCATCCTTAGCCAGTTTTTAGGGTCTGCTAGTACTGGTATGACATTTTTCTTTCTTTTCTTTTTCTTTTTTCTTTTCTTCTCTTCTTCTGTTTTCCTGACTTCTTCGATATGTTGCGTTCTCTCCCAGGTGCCATTGATGATGGACGTGATACCCTCTATTAGCCCAATGCCATCCTTAGCCAGTTCCTAGGGTCTGCTAGTACTGGTATGACATTTTTATTTCTTTTCTTTTTCTTTTTCTTTTTTCTTTTTTCTCTTCTTTTTTCTTTGCCTTGCTTCATCTTCTTGTCTTGTTTTCTCTTGCTTTTCTTGTCTTTTTCCTCTCTTTTCTTGCCTTTTTCGTTTTGTTTCGTTTTCTTCTCTTTTCTTTCCTTTCCTTTATCTTCTTTTATTTTCTTTGTTTTTTTCTCCAATTGACTTACGCCTGTGGTGCGTATGCGTAGTGATAGATACCACGTGTAATATATACGTGGTAGTCTTCCTTGGGTGGCAATCGGAATAGTTGGTTTCTCCAGGCGTGAGTAATGAGACGTATGCACCGGCATGGACCTGGCACATCGTAGACTGACTCCCGATTTCACTTTTATATGTTTCTGGTGGAGGCATGAATCGCGTCAACTGTGATATATGCGTGTACCACCTTGGGTTGTGTGTGTTTCCCTGGGGTATTCCTCAGCTCCAGAGTGACAGGAGCCTGTCCTGTGACCACAGACTTGAATGTGCGAGTTAATGTGAGAACAACAACAACTGATCGAAGACAAGAAGTATTATTTTAAAAATTAAAATACACTCCAGCTGTGAGATCGAAGATTTCGTCGAAACTCATCTTTGCAAGCTGTGTGTGATACTCCAATCGCGCGCATTATGAGTTGTGTGTCCTCATTAAGGATATAGGTCGGCGACTCTCCTTACAACTACAGTGTAGCTATCAGGGTCAACAGGATGATTTAGTCAGTCTGTGCGCGGAAACTATAAAACCCGTTTCTGAGGGAGACAAAATCTGACAGCTATGAAGGGAAAGGGGGGCCTGGTTTTGATCAAAAGCGAGCGGGTTTGGAGGGGGGCGGGGGGGGGGGGGAAGGGGGCAATTTGTGCATGTAAGCTATAAATCTTTTCGAGGGGATAAATCTGACGGTTTTGGCACCAGTATATTATTGGGGGCGGGGGGGGGGGGGGGGGGGGGTTTGGGCGGGGAGGGGGGGGGGGGGGGGGGCAGCTCAATATGTGCCTGGAAACTATATATTATTTTGAGGGGATAAATGTGACATTCTGGAAATAATATTATTATAAAAATTAAAATACACTCCAGCTGTGAGATCGAAGATTTCGTCAAAACTCATCTTTGCAAGCTGTGTGTGATACTCCGATCGCGCGCATTACGAGTTGTGTGTCCTCATTAAGGATATAGGTCGGCGACTCCCCTTACAGCTACAGTGTAGCTATCAGGGTCAACAGGATGATTTTAGTCAGTCTGTGCGCGGAAACTATAAAACCCGTTTCTGAGGGGGACAAAATCTGACAGCTGTGAAGGGAAAGAGGGGGGCCTGGTTTTGATCAGAAGCGAGCGGGTTTGGAGGGGGGCGGGGGGGGGAGGGGGGGGGGGAAAGGGCAATTTGTGCATGTAAGCTATAAATCCTTTAGAGGGGATAAATCTGACGGTTTTTGGCACCAGTATATTATTGGGGGGCGGGGGGGGGGGGGGGGGGGGGGGGC